>JAOYMU010000283.1:38412056-38423484 GCA_025802295.1 Psammodynastes pulverulentus
TTATAGACTCGGGGGCTTGCAGGGTATTTCTATCGCCCGAGCGTCTGGCGGACATCAAATCTTTAACATTGCAGGTATGCCGGGACAAGGTGACAACCCTGGCGTCCCTTTCTCAACTTATGGGGAAACTTATTTCCTGTATAGCAATAGTTCCCTGGGCAAGACTGCACACCAGAGACCTGCAATGGTTCTGCTTCCGTATCAACGAAAAGGGCACAGCAATTCATTAGCTAGTGTCCATCTGCCTACAAAGGTACGGACGTCCCTGCTGTGATGGACCTCTTGAGTAGTGGCCTTAAGGTCTCGTTTCGACAATCCAACACAAGTGACGGTGACCAGGACACCAGTCTGTCGGGTTGGGAAGCCCATTGCCAGAACCAGGTAGCTCAAGGGACCTGGTCACAGCCCGAACTTTTACACAACATAAATTGGCTAGAACTGCGGGGCACGCACCTTACCCTCAAATCCTTCAAAAAGCAGATAGTGGGACAACATGTGCTTCTCCTCATGGACAATGTGGCGACCAAGGCCATATACACCGGCAAGAGGGCACGCACTCCAGAAAACTGATGCGCGAAGCACGCAACCTCTGCAGTTGGATGGAGCAGAACATACAATTCATCACAATGGAGCACATTTCCGGCTCCCTGAATGTGGAGGCGGATTGGTTCAGCAGGGCCATGGTTGACCCAGCAGAGTGGCAATTTCACCCGAACTTGTTTCGACTCCTGACCATTTGATTTGGTCTTTCCAGGATGGATCTCTTTGCCTAGCTCCAGCCAACACCCAACTGCCTCAATTTTTCTCCCGCTGCCAATCTTGGGGAGCAGAGGGAGTAGATACTCTTGGATGTAGGTGGCCTTGAGAACTACTTTACGCATTCCCTCCCCTGCCTTTAATACCTGCAGTACTCAGGAAGCTGACAGCAGAAAAGGGCGACCTTAATCCAGGCACCGTACTGGCCCAGAACACCGTGGTTCATGGATCTACTGGGACTGGCAGTAGCCAAGCCGTGGAAAATTCCCTCACATCACATTGTTCCATGCCAAGGACCGATTCGACATCCAGATCCACAATGGCTCCAGCTGACCACTTCATTGTTGAGCCCAGACTTCTAGCCGCGGAGAACCTTGCCGATGAAGTGATCATCACCTTAACAAGCAGCCAGGAGACCGTTCACAAACTGTATCTATGATGCTACGTGGAGAGCATTTTGCAATCGGTGTATCAAATCAAACATCAATTATGCCAACTTCTAGGTGGCTCAGTGATTGAGTTGGCTTCAGGAAGGGTTGAATACGGGTTTTGTCTCCCAATACGATTCGAAGACAAGTGGCGGCCCTGTACTCAATTTTGACCCGTGGGGGGGGGTAAATTCCCTGGCTCAACACCCAATGATAAGGAGATTCATCAGAGGTGCCACGAACTTAAAACCTCCAGTGGTCCATAGATATCTCACATGGGATTTGACTTTGGTTCTACAGACTATCAAGGGTACCCCCTTTGAACCTTTGAGATCGGTTTCCCTTCAGATACTATTTTATAAAGTAGCCTTCCTAGTAGCAATTACGTCAGCTAGACGGATTTCAGAGCTGGCGGTGCTTTCAATGAGACAGGACTTGTGTGTGTTCCACCAAGATATTCCAAAAGTAAACACACCATTTCATAGGTCTCAAGAACTGGTGTTGCCGAGTCTTTGCCCGGACCCATCTCATCCTGGGGAATGGGACTGGCATAGCCTGGACGTTAGGAGGGCGTTAATCATATCTATGAAACGGCCGGCCGAATTTAGAAGGACTGAGGCACTGTTCGTCTCCTTTCGTCAAGACCCACCCTGTGGCCGACTGGTCCGGGGTGCAACTGAGGACACTTGGAAGATATTCCTGAGACATACGCTACGACATCGCTGAAACTGGGTGATTGACAGTGGGGAGTGTCCTCAGTTTCACACTCTGTCTATAGAGCTACAGGATTAGAGTTGTTCCCATGCTTCCTGGATCCCATCGCAGCACCCCGAGAAGGAATGTGTCAGGCGACACCAACGCCCCTTCTCTCAGCTGATCAGCACACTTTTTTAAGCTACCAGTTTGGCCAAATTGGCACTTTTTTTAGCTACCGGTTCAGCCAAACCAGCACTTTTTTAGCTACCGGTTTTTTAGCTACTGGTAGCTAAAAAAGCTGCCAGTTCAGCTGAACCAGGAGCTAAAAAAAGTGCGCTGATCAGCTGAGAGGATCAGAGTCCTGTCAGTTGATCGACACACCTACACAGTAGGCATGTGCTGGTAGGCACGCGCATGCATGGAAGGGAGGGGGAGTGGGTTTTTTTAGCTACCTGTTCGGCTGAACCAGTAACCATTTTTTGCTACTAGTTTGCCCAAACGGCAGCTTTTTCTGCTATCGGTTCATGTGAACCGGTGCGAACCGGTAGAAAACCACCTCTGGGGCAGGGGCTTACATACTATGGCTATGGTAATTATATATGTGGATGCAACATTGGGACTGGATCTTTGGAATTATTTTTTCCTGTGGTTATAAATTTTATGACACCTATTTTAGACTTAAGATTTTTGTATGTTTCCCAGTACAGAGATATGAGTAAAAATTCAATGTGCCACATTTTTTTAAAATGAGAATGTGTGTATGTTCAAGATTGAATGTTATTCTGAGCCACAAAGTGTTTATTTCTCATTTAACTTTTATTTTTCTTATGGTTTCTGTCTATCTTAAAAAGGAAGAGTGACATTTAAATGTACTTTGTTGTTTTATAAAAGCTTTGTTTCCATTTAATCCAATACATACATCTATCTTCTATTCATCCATCCATCCTTCTATCTTCGACAATGGAACCATAGCAGATAGGTTAGATTTCTATAAATAAAAACTTCTCCATTTTAAGGAGGTGGCACATTTAATTAGAGCCCCTCTGAGGGAGATGGGTGGTTAAGAATGGATGGTCAATCAATAAATTAATCAATTTGCCAAGAGAAGAGAACAAAGATGTCCGGGAATGCTTCTGACAAAGAAATCCAGTTAAGCAAATATTATAGCTTATATTGTGTGTAGCTTAAGATGAAGTATTTTTACTTAATTGGAAGTACCTTTCCCCTCTCCATTGCAGGTAAAATCAGATTGTGACTTCATTTAATATTCCCTGTATTTTATAGTATATAGTGAAAGGTGTAATCTCTGAGTTTATTTCTATAATTTTTTTTGCCTCTTTGGATATTTGGGAAGCACGATGTGGTCTGATCTTTGTTCCATTTATTATGGCAAAAAACAACATTTAATGTCCATGGAGATTCTCAGTCATCTAGGTCTTGGTTGTCCCAAAAAAGGCAATTAGATTTTGTTTTTCTTTGAAGACATTTCACTTCCATCCAAGAAGCTTCTTCAGTTCTGACATCAGTGGTGTCAATGAAAAACAAAGTCCAGTTGCCTTTTGAAAAAACATGTTTGGGACAATATAGCTTAATCAGCAAAATAATACATAGATTAGTAGAAAGTTGGTTTATTTTACACTTATGATAGCACAACCTTATGGTTCTTATATGTTTTTGTTTTTTTAATCTTTGCTAAGTTTATGAGGATTCCGAAAGCATGCAGAATTGGTAGAGATAAAAAGAAGAAATTTAGTTTTGCAGGTGGTTAGAGAAGAGAGAGCACTATAGATTTGTGCGAGAAGTATCTGCATAGAAAAGAGATTTTTTAATAGAATCTAACTTTTTTCTGATCACCACTTATTAAATACATGAATGGACCCATAAATGATGATGGAAACTTCAGTTTGACCTTGGCTGCACAATTAGTTCTAAAATGAAGAATGCCCTCCCCACATCTGTTTTGTTCTTTTTTAAACTGGATCACACATCAGCCTATGGCAGTGCATTGTTTCAAGACATTATGAAGGATCTGTGGGTAAGGCTCTATGTGTGTTATATGCAATGAAACAAGACCAGGCTGACAAAATAATCGCTGGGCTCATATATAATGCTAAGTCAGGATTGGTTTTTTTCTTCAGGCTTGCTGAATAAATTAAAAAAAACAACCAGGGTGAATCTTAGAGATAATCTTGACTTTTTTGGCTATTTCCTAGTTGGTTTCAAATTCTCATTTGTTGTAAACAACAACACCCTTTTCCCCTCTAGGTATGGACTATTACTAAGTCAAAAACAAATAAAATATGGCTTAGTGTTATGTATAAACAAGGGAAGTAATATCAGTAACTATAAACAAAGGTGACTAGTTTAATCACATCATGTTGAATCCCATTGTGTAAACATGGCTGAATATCCCACATGTGCTCTTAAGTGTAAAGCGAATGGGAAACCATCATATTCCTTTATCTTTATCTGTAAAGAAAAATTTGTTTTTATATTACCTGGTATTCCCAAATATAACAGAAACAAACCTTCTAGCTCATATCCATTAACTTTTTACTTCTTCTTGATAAATACCGTAGATATCTCATAATAACAAAATAAACCTAAGAACGTATAAAACTGCTTAAATCTGAGTAGCATTTTGCATGCTGTATAATATGTCACAAGCCCTCCGAAACTGTGCGTCCTATTAATATAAATCAGAAGTCAGTGTACTATGATTGTAGCCTACAAACTCAGGAAATAAGACACTAACCTGGGTAATCCACTATTAACAAACTTAAATGCTGGATATATTCCTAACACATATCCCAGTTTAGTACTATAAATGAGACAGCCACAATTATTCACATATGCCATGCTGGGAATGGTGACAGAAAAGGCAGATAATTAAACAATCCTTGTTAGTGATCTTGTATTCATAACACGGAAACATAGCACTTGACCATAGATGATACTGTGACTTATTTTAGACATCATGGGAAATCATTACTTGTGCTAATCACAATTTAGAACCAACATTATTTTTTATGGTTTCAGACATATTAAATGATGACGTATCATTTAGACATGATTTTACTTTCTATTGTCTCAACAATTACATAAATATATTCATTTTCCTAATGCAGAAACCTTTATAAACAGAATGATTCAGTAGCCCCAAGTATGATCTGAAGGACTATGTAGGTATGTTAGTTAACATTTGAAAATGTCTGTAGTTAGGACAAATTAAGGTGTACATTAATAAGTGAGTTGTCTCAGATACAGGATATTGGTACAACTGAAAAATAAATGAAGAGTTCTTAAACATACTTGCATATAAGGCATCAGTAGATTAATAACTAAACTGGCATAACCTCACCTATTTCTAGCATTTTAAGTTTTGTTTATGGTGCTTCACAGTGCTTTACAGCCCTCTCTAAGCGTTTTACAGAGTCAACCTATTGCCCCCAACAATCTGGGACCTCATTTTACCAACCTCGGAAGGATGTGAAGGCTGAGTCAACCTTGAGCCTGGTGACATTTGAACTGCCAAACTGCTGGCAATCAGCAGAAGTAGCCTGCAATATTGCATTCTAACCAGTGCGCCACCACAGCTCTTAGCTCATTTATAATCATTTATCAAACATTGAAAATGATTAATTCCAGAGAATATGTCTCCAAAAAGATAACAAACAAAAATCAATTTTGAACGAAGGCACTTCATTATGCAAAACACTAATATGTCTAACAATGTTTCAAATGAATGTCAAAATTGGGATAGAAAATGGATAGAAGTCAAAATATACAATATAATATAATATCTAATATAATATAGCAATAAACTAGTACGCATAATGTACAATACTATATAGCATTGTAACAATCTTACTACTTTTTTTCCCTAGTGTTTTCCCCTCAAGTGTAGGGTCAACTTTTTTTCCAGATCAACTGACCGTTGTTCCATTTACTTGCAACAGAAATTGACCAACCAGCTTATCACCCAAACCTGACATTATGGACTGACCCAAAGTCGCTTGATTAGATTTCATGGGTAAAGTCATCTGGTTTCTAGCCTGGTGCCTTAATCAATAAACTGGCTCTCTTTTAGTAACAGTCCTTCTCTGATGGGAATAAAATAAAATGTCTTGTAAATTTAGTTGAAAGAAAAGGCAAATTTCTTAATTACTCAGATTATTTTAAAATATGTCAACAGGTTTTAATTATCAGTTATATTTTTTGTAATGCAATCACATTGACTAGCTTAAAAGTCAATGGCTTAAAATTATCAAGATAGAGTCGCAGCATCCCCTTCTGGTTGGAAGATCCGTTTTCATGTATCTGCATGCTCTTAAAGGAGTTTCAAGAATCAAGGAGTTATATAATGGTCATAAAGTGTAATACTATCTTAGAACTTTCTAACAGAATGTACCCCACAACTCTACCTGGGAACATTGGAGTTCATTATTCAGAGTTAGATAAAGTGAATCTTGAGGCCATTGTTCTTAGAGATGAACTATCCTGCTGAATTTCACAGTATTAGCAAATACAATCCACCTGATGTTTCTTGTTATTAATTTTACCCCATATATTCAAATATATTCAAAATCATATATGAATTCATAGTATATAGGCTTGAGAAAGATTTCATGAGCTTTCAAACCATAAATGTTACTCACAGTGAATCCCATTAAATTATTGTATTTTAAAAGATTCTGAAGTGATCAAAGAAGGAAGGTAACTATAATCGATTGCATCTTTATTAAGGAGTAAACTTCACTAGTTTGAGGCTACTTTGTCCCACATATTGTTGCAAACTGTAAAACTGCAGTCACCACTTGTGAAGAGGATTCATAACTGATGCAAAAATGTGAAACCCACTTAATTAGAACAGTGCTGTATAGTTCACAAATAAGTAGTTGTTACTTCAACCTTCATTAAAAAAAGAGAAATTGATAATGAACTTACTCGTACTTAATAAATTCTATATAGTAGATTCAGAAAGGCTTTGTCCGATTTTTTTCCTCACCCATTCATACTTAAGGAGTATTTACTCTGTTTTATATATACCTGTTCTATCTTTCAGGATTAGTTAAAGATTAAATAATACCACTCAAAGACTTAACTTGGAAGCCCTAGTAAAGATAATATCCAGCAGGTGTAATCATATTTTTAAAGTGGTTATTTTTTTACATACATTATATATTACGCTTTCTCAAAGTGCCACCCTCCATAAAAGTTGGAAGTAATTTCACACAAAACTGAGAACACCAAACTGGGGAAAATTGCTATAAATAAAATATATTGATTATTTATAAAAATACGGTACTTCATGTGTAATTTAACAACTCAGTAAAGACTGCAAATGGCTTTCATCCCATTTTTGATAAACAGATGATAAAAACATTAAAAAAACTTTCAATTCTTCTTTTAAAAGAAGTATTATGTGCTATCACCTAAATGTCCAGGCATCAAGGTCTCAAATTTGTTTGCACAATACAGTTTTAATCCTTGAATATTGAAGGATTGTCTAGTTACACACATCAAGATAGTACATCTGATAGCAGTTTCTCACTAAAAGTACAAAACCGATTTTATAATATAATTATAAATTGCAAATTAATTTTTGCATACAAATACTTTCAATGGAGACATTTTTAACATTTGCATTTCAATGCATTTGAAAACATAAGAAACAAACTTTTACAAAATAGCAACCTTATCATATGGCCAGTTTAATATTAGTGTCAACAGCCCAAAATTAAAGTATTATAGGTTCAATTACAGTTGCTGTATAAAACAATGAAATACAGGAAAAACACAAAATAAAAAGACCCTAGTGGTCTATAATAACCCGACATTTAACAAGTTGTTTCTTATCTTTCTTTCCATTGACATGGACTTTGGCACTGACAAGCAAATTAGAGAAATTTTAATATAGATTTATATTATATATTTTAACCAAACTTCAGAACACCATTCCCTCCATGATCCTTCAACAATATCAGTTCTGAATATTAAAAAAAATCATAACCCAAACTAAATAAATTTCTTGTCAAATTATTTAGCCTAACATTGTCTCACTGAGTGTTACAGTATAGAACAGAGTTCGGGGATTTGATGGAATCATGGACATCCAGATTCTTAATACTTTCTATACATTGTTACTACACAGTCTGTAGCAGAAAATACCCTGGATCATATCTGCACTTCCATACATGGTTTTGCTGCACAGTGTTTTAACTATTTGTGAAACTGACTATATATCCACAGCTCCTTAACTTTCCACTTTGTGATAGTATATCTTATCTTTATATCTGCAGAATGGGCATATAAAATAAGATACCCATAGCACTGCTTTCTCATTCCACCTCTTCTCACAAGATGCATACTTCATCTGGATTGTCTTTCCTTTTATAAAATGGTCCTAAATGCCACATTTTTGTAATATTCTCAGGGAAGCAAGTCTGTGAGAAATAATCTACCAACTAGAGTCAGTTTATGCCAGATGGAAAGAAATAAATATATTTCCCCTACCTCCTTGTATGCTTTTGCTAACATTCAGTGCAACAAGTCTTGGATGATATGATCAAAAAGTACCAGATGAGACAGTGGATGGATGATACTAAGCGAACTAGCTATAACTTATGCTGCACTTATTAGTTTTGCTGGGTGATGAATTTAGTTGACTATGAAGTTTCTATCCCAAATTCCACCAACCTGTTGCTTCTCCATCCTTTACTAATAGCATATGCATTCCATCTTAACAGGATGGTGGAGGGTGTAAGTAATCCAGGACATTTGAAGGAAAGCATCTGCTCCTTTTTTGGCTTTAAAAAATAACTCTCCCCTCCTTGCTCCCTTCTGAGCCAATCATACCATATTTTTAATATGGTTACCATATTATTAAAAAAAAAAGATGTAGAGACTCTAGAAAGAGTGCAGAAAAGAGCAACAAAGATGATAAGGGGCCTGGAGGCTAAAACATATAAAGAAGGGTTGCAGGGATTATATTTGTCTAATCTAGTGAAAAGAAGGACTAGGGGTGACATGATGGCAGTGTTCCAATATTTGAGGGGCTGTCACAAAGAAGAGGGGGTTAACCTATTTTCCAAAGCACCAAAAGGCAAGATAAGAAACAATGGTTGGAAACTAATCAAAGAGAGAAGCAATCTGGAATTAAGGAAAAACTCCTAACAGTTAGAACATTAATCAGAGGAACAGCTTGCCTTCAGAAGTTGTAGGTGCTTCATCACTGGAGGCTTTTAAGAACAGCCACTTGTCTGGACTGGTATAGGATTTCCTGCCTGAGCAGAGGTTAGACTAGAAGACCTCCAAGATCCCTTCCAACTCTATTCTGTACTTACAGGTAAGAGGTGAAGATGCTGAGGTTGGCGGGCATATCTGTGAGGCCCAGGTCGGCGCAGTCCACCCGCAGGAGCATCCCGTCTGGCTCACAGTGACAGAAGCCCGGGCAGCTTCTTCGGCTCGTTCCCAGTCCGGACGGCAACTGGAGCAAGCTGAGGAGAAGCAACATGCTGGCAGGGACGGCTGTAACCGTGGCGGTGTCCATGGTGCCAAAGCAGCGCGGGGGCAAACAGCGACTACTGCAAAGTTGCTTTTCCAGAAGTGGAAGGAGCTTCTGACATCCCCCACTTAACTATCTAACCAGCCGGAGCGCGTGCCGGCGCGGGAAGGGGAGTGGGGGGGGGGCGAAGGCGGTCGGTCTGAAGCTTTCCGGGACAAGCCTAACTTGAGGGCGAGGGGTGGCGGAGCGCGCACGTGCCAGCACAGCCGTGGGTGAGGGCGCTGGAAGGCCGCCCGCTGCCGTAGCCCAAACGACTGCTGGCGCGCTCAGCTCTCTATGGGAGCATCTCAGTTTACACGCCGTTTTTAAAGAGCTGAAGTCTAAACCGCGCGCCCCTACTGACGTAGCCCCAGCGCTGTCTGCGGCTTGCTCTCAGCTCCTGCCGACGCACGCCGGAGGTTGTGTTTGCTTCAGCCAGCGAAAACTCGCGAGCGGGGCTGGAGCCGGGAGGGGACAGGGGAGGGCTTCTGGCGCTGTCGCGGTTCGTGTCGCTGAAGCCCGCGAAAACAAGTTGGGGGCGCTGAGAGGCAGAGCGAGCAGGTTCCCTCCCTCCTTTCCTCCCTGGCGGCTTTTTGTGCCAAAACGGGAAAAGGTCGGTTTGGCTGGCAGCAGCTCAAGTGTCCGAGGCGATGGCCATTTGCACAATTAAGGCGGCTGAGATAAAAGGTTGTTTTCTTCCCGCTCCACACCCATCTCTGGAGCCACCTGGAGTAGTTTGGCTTACTCGGATTGCCAATTTTCCGCGCTCTCTAGGTAGAGGCGTCTATAAAAATTGGAAGGTGGCGCGAAGTCAGCAGGTGCAGCCGCAGTGAGTGCAGTACAGAAGAAGCCTGCTCTGTCATCCAAGGAGATTCGGGTTACAGAAGCCGCTCTATCTGAATGTTAGGAGACGATTCCTAACACTAAGTTTCCTCGCCTGAACAATCAATTAGCCAGAGAAGCGGTGGGCTCCCCTTTACTGGCTGTGTTCAAGCACAGGCTGGAGGCGGTCACGTGCATTCATTTGGATTCCTGACAGGACATAAAGTTGAGTTCTGTGGCCTAAATCGCCCTTTGTTTGTTTTTACTCTCAATACTTTTATGAAACTTTTTGAATTGCTGAGCTAAAGTGTTTTCCACTCACTGAGTTGACATGGAAATTTGTTGTGTCTATTGCCAACTTGAAAAGAGTCTCTACTGCCTTTGTTTTGACTAGAAATTGGCAATAGCCACAACAAATTTCAGTTATCTGACTGGTGTCCAAAGTATTGGGTGACAAAATCTAACAGATTTCAAACAACTGAAGGCTGCCTTGGGTGTTATTTAAATAATTGGCAAAATGCAACTTTACTACCTGTATGGCAAAGGGCAACTTAAACCTTGCCTCATTCAAAGGCTGGAACGAAATGGAGGAGACATAAGAAAAAATATGGGTTTTTTGGCAGATGCTTATGTCTTAGGTGATTAAGTGCAAATGGAAAAAGACACTGTGATTCCATGAGGAACTGTAATATAGATGAGGCTTCCTTCATTTGCTACCCTCTTCAACTTACGCTGGGTGGGGCTGAAATTCAATGTATTCGAAACATACTAGGCTGGGAATTGTAGAACTCGTTTGGTGCAATGGTTAAGGCATCAAGCTAGTTTAAGGCATCAGGCTAGAGTTTCTAGTTGAGCCTTAGGCATGAAGCCAGCTGGGTGATCTTGGACCAGCCACTTTCTCTAAGACCTAGGAAATAGGCAATAGCAGATCATTTCTGAAAAACCTTGCCAAGAAAGTGTCAAGGACTTGTCTAGGCAGTCTCCAAGAATTTGATTGAATGGGGGGGAGGTTAGTGGAAGGGCTTCTCGCATGGGCAGTGCCATTGAGAGATGATTCGATTTGTAGTGGCCCCCAATATGACGGATGCAGTTATTCTGGGCCCCGCCTGGCTAGACAAATGGGGCCCGACCATCTGGTGGCAAGGGGGGAGCCGTAGGTTGAGAATTGCCGAGGGGCCCC
>JAOYMU010000283.1:38597885-38613742 GCA_025802295.1 Psammodynastes pulverulentus
CGGAACGCTCCCCCCGCGCTCCCCCCGTCGCGCGCTAAAAAAACCCGGAAGTAATAGCGCGCGATTGGTCGAGACGCTTCACGTGACGCGGACTCGAAAAAGGTGCCGGAACGCAGTACCGCTGCGTTCCGGCAGAAAAAAAGCCCTGGAGATAAGGTTATATATTATACATATATATATATGCCAACTACCTTCATTTTCCTTGTATGTGCTTGCCATTGGAAGACAAATTTCATTCATGCTCCGAATGCTACAAATCCCAGCAGGCCTTCTAGGATAAGCTTTCTTGTGACTGCTATTGGCCACCTATAATCTGAATAGAAAAACCAGCTGCCCAGCATTAAATGAAGCTATATGATTGCTCTATTGAATTTAATACGAGGTAATGTGATGGCCAGTCATTTCTAGGGGCATGCTTTCTTGCCTGCCTGATCAGGCCATGAGTTGAGTCCAATACTTGAAGTGGACATTTTTTCCCCTTCTGCTGGGAAATAATAACTGAAGTAAAAGTAATTGATAATAATGTCAAAAACAGATGAATTTTTCTCTTCTGAGATATCACCTTTTAAATTTTTCTAGCAACCCATTTGTTTCTCTTTCTGATATCCTCTTTCTCTTCCTCACCTGTCTGCCAAAAAAAGAGCCAGACACTCTTACTTTCCAGTTAAGGGGTATTGCAATTAGACTGAGACGATGTTATCTATCCATGTTCTGTCCCTTCCCAAAAGCTTTCTGCAACAGTGATATTGTCCCTAATTAACAAACCTTGAAATATAACATAAACAGGGAGGAAATCCATATATTTGAAATGCAGTTTGGGATATTCAAAATATCAACTTGGATCCAATTTGAACTTCTAGATAGCTAATTCTAATTAATCTCAAGAATTTGGACTGGAAAGGAAAATGGAAAATCATCCATTTTTATTATTTGTTTGACACTTGCAAGAACAGTAACTCATACAGTTAACTCATATGTTTATCCTTACAAAGTTTTTTGAACTATTCTTCTCTTATTTTATGCATTATTGCTAGGGCAAGAGGAACTGTGTTGAACTCTTCATATCTCCAGTCAGTAGTAAAGGGGTTTCTGATACTATCCCATCCAAAGAAGTACTACGATCTCTTAATATCAATGTCCTACGCCAAGGATTAACCCAGTTTGGAATTACAGAGATATCCCCAGAGGTAAGCTATCAATATTATAAAGTGCTAATATGTTACTCATAGGTACTCCTTTAATATTTTGCAAACTCAGATGATAAACAGTAAATAAATACCTTTCTAGTGTTTTCTAGATTATAAATTCCTAAATTCACTGTATCTAAGGGAATGAAGGTGCTAACTAAAACAGTACATTAAAGGTTGTTACCCTTTAAACAGGACTAATGCACAGCATATTGGAACTTTGTTTTCATTCCATGGTTAGAAATCAACCAAGTGAGGGTCATCTGGTATCAGACAGTATCATGACGGTAGATTAATAGAATTCCTTTCCTCAAAAAGTTCAAGAAAGTACAGATGGGATTTTTCTTTATTTTGTATAGTAAGCTACAATGAAGTCAAACTGAGGGAAAGTGACTGACTCAAAGTCATAGAATCATCATGACAAGGGGAGATTTTCCTCAGCATAAGCTTTTAATGATTGTAATCGTATAATGTTATAAATAACATTAGGTCACTTGTTATTACTTTTTGCTTCTCATCATCTACACCTGAAAGTAAAACAGTCCTCTACTGTTTTATAATGTTGTTCTACTTTAGTTTGATATGACATTGTATGTGTTTGTGTGTATGCAAAAAGAAGTGTAATTTTAAAAGGATGACAAAAATGTCATCTCAGCGATAAGCGTCATGGAATTCAACAGGCTATAATTAGTATATATAGGATTACAGTATGATTCAAAAAAGCATAAACTACATTCATTCATATGAGAACCTAATATCAATTTATGTAGATTCTGATGGGTTTTTTTTAAAGGAGTCTGGTTGGTTCTTTCAGCTATTAGTAACCTATGACTATCACAAGTGTTGTATCTTATGATTCTTGATGAATATATTTTATTTTTTCTTTATGTACACTGAGAGCATATGCACCAATGACAAATTCCTTGGGTGTCCAATCACACTTGGCCAATAAAGAATTCTATTCCATTCTATTCTATTCTATTCTATTCTATTCTATTCTATTCTATTCTATTCTATTCTATTCTATTCTATTCTATTCTATTCTAAACCTGATATGCAGGTTAAGAGTTATTGTTTTAATAAATGCAATGAATTCTTTATTTTTAAGAAGAGATTGGATTACCATTTGTCTGGAATGGTATAGAGTCTCTTGCTCGAGCAGGGGTTTGACTAGAAGACCTCCAAGGTCACTTCCAACTCTGTTATTCTGTTATCTCATGGATAAAACAAATAAACATAAAATAATTTATCTATTTTTTTCTTTCTTTCCTTGTCCCATTATTCCATCTCTTTTCCTCACCTCAAGTCATTTTCAATTCCCAGTGACATCTTCCAATGTTGCCATAGTAACTAAGTCCATCCAACAGTAATTGAGTCAATCCAGTTGCAGTCCATTCTCTTATTTTTCCTTCCACCCTTCCCAGCATCACAGCCTTATCCACAGAGCTGGATCTTTGCATAATGTATAGAAACCCGGCTAATTTTAGCCTGGTCATTTGTGCCTCAAATTAGAACTTTGGGTTTATTTATTCAATAATACATTTTCTTAGCTGTCCACGGTATTTTTAGGACTTTTCTCTCACACCAAAGTTCAAAAGCTGTTCAACTTCCTATTTTCCTTCTTCAAAGTCCCATTTTCACAATGTCACAGGGAATTAGATATGTTACAAAATATAACGATAGCATATCTACCTGATAGGGTCATCTTATATTCACTGACACAAAAATTTAAAAAATAATAGAAATGTATTGAATCACTGAAGCCCCTTTATATTATTGACAAAAGATAAAGCTTTATATTAGGTTAACAATGATTCTCACATGCATGTCCAGAACCATATAATTACTATTTTTTTTCTTTTATGTTTTTATAAGTCAAAGAAAAATGTTTTGCAAGGCAAGCATGAATCGGATAAACTCTGGAGTAAAGAAGGATTTTATGCTGTCATAATCTTTCTCAGCATCTTTGTTGTTATTGTGACATGTCTGATGGTAAGTCTGTTAGCTTCCATTGTCACTGTTTCGCCTTTCTGAAAAGCAAAAGAAGCTTTACTGATGCTGTAATTATTTGCTAAAAACAGTCCAGTCTTTTAGCCACAAACAAAATTAATGCAAAATGAGGCATAAAGTGAATCTTAATCATGCATAGACTAAGTAATGCTTTCATTCAGATGACTTCGAAGGGGCAATTCCCACATTTTTTTAAAAAAGTGAGTTCATTTATTGGCCCTCAGCCAAACACATGCTTATAATTGGCACTGAAAATATATGGTGCCTTTAAACAAATAGTAATTGGGGGGCAGGCGGAGTAAAGCAGGGACTGAATCCAGATTTTCTATTCTCCTATTGAACAACAAATCAATTTTTTGGTGAACCACAGCAGCTGGATTGGAAGAGAGGGAAAAAAATAATACGCAGAATTCATTTTCACACCCAGTTATACGTTTAGCTAACCATGCTGTGATAAGCTTATTTGGTCCTTAGCTGGCTAATTTTTAAAAACACAAAGTGCTACAATGTTTGTTTATGCATTTGCTGCTAATTACAATATGAAAAAAGACAAGACATGTATGATGAAATCACAACACAAAACTTGCTCTTTGGCACTTGCTTTCCTATATCCTATTCAAGTGCATATTTCAAGGGTTTTGCATCAGAATGTAATGATGCATTTTTTTCCTCAATTGTCCCACCTCCCTTGGTGTCCACCTGTAAATGACCTTTTTTTTTTTCATTTCAACTAGCGGCTTCTTTCTATTTCTTTAATGGTTACTGTATTCTGTTCATTCATGCTTAGTTGTGGCATGCTGGCTTTCCCTTATATAATT
Organism: Psammodynastes pulverulentus; assembly: GCA_025802295.1. Lineage (NCBI taxonomy): Eukaryota > Metazoa > Chordata > Lepidosauria > Squamata > Psammodynastidae > Psammodynastes > Psammodynastes pulverulentus. The sequence continues at coordinate 38,601,901 of JAOYMU010000283.1, forward strand.
TCCTGTCCCATAGGTGGGGTATAGTTTATTACCACCGCTGGTTGCTATTTTGTGCCTGTTAAATTATTATTATGTTCCTATTTATCGTTATTAACATAGTTTGACAATTCAGACAATTAGAAGTAAACAATTGCTCTGTTTATAAAGGGCAATCAAAAAAGTTAATTCAGTTGTACCTGTCACATTCTCTCAGCCAAAGATAATCTATGGTCAACTGGGAGCTTGAACCTGGGTTCTTCCTCATCCTGGCCTAATTTCTTAACTATTATACTCCCCTTGGGTAATTAGGTTTTTTCCTCCATCCTTTTATTTAATGAAGCACGTTGTGTGTTTACTTTGCATTATTGAATTGATCTTATTGGTTAAGATTTTTAAAAAATTATTACCATAGGCAAGGATCTCTACTTACTGATTTCCTTTTATAGCCAGAGTTCTGTTTTCTTTTAATTTCACTTCAACATTTATTATTTCCTTTGCCATTACTGTATTTTGAAAAAAGAGATTGATACAATGCAGCCTAGCATTAGTCTATTTTCAATAGTTGCTTATTCAATTATTTCCCAGTAGAATTTTGTTGTCCCCCTGACAAAAGCAACCCAATAAATCCTGTTGTGAATATTATGCTAGAAACCCAAATTGCAGATAATACATGCCAAACTATCTAATGAAAGATTTAAGCAACCCATTCAAAAATCGGTAGAAAAATGGGGTTTTTTGATTATTGCTGATGCTCTTCGTGCCTATTGGTTATTTATTGTATTAGTATCTAATCTTCTATCCAGTTCCATCCAATATGTGCTTTTCTTCAGAATTTAAGATAAAAACAGCTGTTTTCTCTGTTATGAACAGGTTTTATATCGAGTGAAAGAAAAAATACAATTTTCTGTGAGACAAGATAAGAACAAAAAACAGGAAATACACCTTTCTTCCGTCCCTCTGCAAAGAACTCCATCTGAATATAATACAGCAAACAGAATGGTCCAACCTGAACAGACCCATAAAGTACTAAATGTTGTACTAGATCCCCACGGACAATGTACTACTGAGATCAAGCCTCCATTTTCTGCCAATCCATCACCTTTCAAAATGAAACCAGTGGGGCTGCAAGAAAGGTAGGATGAAAGCCCGGGGGGGCAGAGTTTATTATTCTCTCTCTGTATAAGGCAGGAAAGCAACTTGACATACCTATGGGTCTGCAGATACCATCCTGATAAATCTCTGTGCCCCATGTAACTTTTATTATTTTTAGGATTACTTTCAATAAAAACAAAGAATATAGATTTGGCATGTTGCTAAATCAAAGCATCAACCTTAAGTGTCATTTTATTTCTAAGAATGCCTCCAATTTTTGTAGGTGGTTTTAGAAAATACAAATGGTATTGGCTATATTCTGGTTTTTTATTTTATTTCCAAGACTGCCTTTCAATGCAGAGAAGGCCAAGGCAAGTTAGAGATGGTAAGGATAGTTTCAGAAAGCTAGTCACACCAACCACATGATTCTAGTAAAGAGACATTTGCCCACAAAGGTGGTGAATAGGCAAACCCCATTTGCTTCCTAGGTGATAAAAGCCACAAAAAAAAGTTGCCTATGTTATGGATATTGATTTGATGAGCCTTTCTTAAAGAATGGTTGAGATAGTATTATTGCCTTAAAATATTTATACTATCTTAAATTAGTAGTAGCATATAAGTAGTACAAATAGTACTTACTGTTGTGTGTTGTAGGAATTGTTTCCATTGTTTCCCTAAAAGGCCCTGATGTAAATGTGAAAGGCAAGAACAGAAAACATTCACATCTAAATCAGTGAATATTGTACCATCTATTGTTCAGTAATGCTTAGCTTGCAGAATTCAAATATATCCCCTTAAGATTTATACTGTAGAAATGCAAAGTAAGGCAGTGTTATTAACCCATATCAGAGATAAACTGATGTTACAATGATCATTGCTTCCCCTGAATTAGTTTGTACCAGAAATATTTTGCTTCCTATGGCTCACATTGAATGTTATTTCTTGATAAGCAGTGACATCTAGAGGAGAGAAAATATTGTCAACACATTTCCTATTTCATTTATGATCTATAAGAATGGAAGATGCAGTTAACTTTCCCTTAAGTTCCCAGACAGAAATGTGCAGATGTTACATTATATTATTCCCTCACATACAATTTTTTACATGATTTCTTTAGAATGGGAGGGGGGTCTCCCTTTTTTTCACCATGTATATCCTCTATGGCAGGGCTGTCAAACACCAGCACCTGGTTTAGCAAAGAGGGGGAGGAATTCCGATACGTCACGTGACAACGACGTGACACTGTGTGTTTGACACCCCTGTTCTCTGATTTTTTCAGGAAACAGGAAACACGAAGCAAGTCTCTCTGAGCTATGATGCGGATTTAGAAGAATGATACAGTAGTATGCCTCCTGGTGTCAATTTAGCATTCTATTTAGGAGAAATCATTATTTGTGTTCATCTGGGAAGATGAACAATTTTTATTGGTAGGCATTCATTTCTTCCCATGGTAGATCAAAATCAGCTTTTCTAGCCTTGTGCTCTTTAGATATGTTGGCATAACAGTCTCTAGAATTCCCAATTAACATCTTAACATATTTGGAGAGCACTAGATGAGAGAAGGATGGTCTACAAATGTTCTCTGAATAGCTCAGTAGCCTATCTAGTTATCTTTCAATACGGCAGAGTGTGTAAAATATTAACATAGTATTTTCATAAACTAATTTATGGACAAGACCAATTAGGAAGATCACTTTGCACCATATCTTTGCAATAAGAGAAATTGAGTGACTCATTATGTAGACAATAGTTAAGTGTCCTCCGCTTTCCAAAGAACAAGAATGGACAAGAATGAAAGATGGAAAGTGGAAAGTGTAGTTGTTTTTGTTACACATTATATTTATTGAGAGCCTGTAGTGATCCAGATTCAAAGGCAAAAAGATGATTAGGAGTGTATACAACTGAGTCCATTTCACCTGCCAATAACTCTTGAAATCAAATGGTCTTTGGGGGGGGGTCTATACAAAAAAACTTCTCATTGTCTTTAAAAGCTGTGACGTGCATACCTACGTGCTCCAAGAGACATAAGATATCCACAGATTCCCATGATAGAAACATTTATTTTGTGTCGAATTTAGTATGTTTTCTTTAGTATGTTTTCTTCACCTCTGTGCTTGCAGATTCAAACTTTACTCCTGGTTTTCTTATATTCGAACAAAAGACTGGCTTCAGAAAAAAGAGGAAAATAAAAGCAGTATCAAAAATAAATCAGAAAAGAGGAGGTACATTTTCATAAAGTAGCTTATTACTCTAAATTTAAAATTAATTGCGGAAAGACCAGCTGATGCGCATACCTCTTGCTCATTTTGCTGTTAAGATACTGATGATGGGCATGTTCAAGCTGATGGGCTGTTCTCCTTAATTTATAGTTGGCTTTGGACAGGAAAGACTTTAAATAGAAAATCTCTGCAAAAGAAGACTTTTTTCTTAGAGATGTTAAAGTAACACATGGTGCTGATGAAATAGAAAACATAACCAGATCTGTTCCTACATAGAGAGAAAATTATCTGTTAAGGATGTATTCAGTTACCATTTTCCACTGAGAAAATATCAACCAAACATCTCCATTACTCTCATTTATAAGCTGCCTCCTATCTGGACTTCACAGCAATGTACCATTGGAACCCAGCAAAATACAACAGCTATAAATCAATTTCTGGGTATAGGATCCTAGCAGTGTTGGGACACCAGAGGGCAGTTTGCTATAGTAAAATTGGGCAAATTATTAGGATGACTTCAGGCAAAAACACTCAAAGAAATACATAAGAATATACCCTTTACATCAAAAATAAATTATGGAGAGCAAAAAAAGTAATTTATTAAAACATTAACAATCCTGATCTTGTCATAACTGAAATGACAAAAGGATCATGCTGCTACTATGAGTGGAAGGATAACAACCATGTACTTATATTTCATTCTGAAGTATTATAGTTAAAGGATATTGTTTATCGTATTTCAACTTTCTCAAATTCCTTCGGCTCCATTCCTGTCAGGATTTTTCAGCCACAAACTGACCTGGAAATAAACAACTAAGGTCTATATGGGCCCTGAATTTTTAAATGTATCAAGAAAAAGTTCAAATTACAGAACAAGAATTCTGACCAGAAGTTTTCCACCTGAGCGGTGGACAATCTTCCCATTCAATCTGACACTTTATTCTCATGAACCTTACTATAAAGGTGTCAAGTTTTAGAAGGTGAAGACCTGTTTAGTCTAAAGTTACAGTATCTATAGAAAGGAGTTTGCTGTTCCTGTAAAAGATGCTCCCTTTTGCTGCTCAAAAAAAAAAAAAAAATCCAGGGAAATTTAAATGCAGCCAGTTTAACAGCCTTAGGCCTTAGGGACAGAGAGGCTCATTCCAATTGGTTTTCTAACTGAATTTAATCTTTTTATTTGCTTGCCATTTATGACATCACACTATATAGTCTTTATATCAATCATATTAACTTTTTCTAGCACAAATGGAAGAAATTTAATCTGGAAAAGTATACATTGCAAAGCTGTGTAAATATACTGTACACTGGACTGATTTCACATAAATTTGTAAGAAGCTCCTATAAGGATTGAAATAATCACCATTCAGTTATAGCAATTTTTAAAAATATTTCTATGAGAAAAAGACTCTTGATATCTACTGCCTTTTGTCTACTCTCCAGAATTCCTTTTTTTTAATCAAATATGGCAGGATTGCTTGCGTATGTATCATTACTTGTGCTATATATATATAATATAATATAATAATTATTCAACGTTTCCTGCTTTTCCATCCAGTATTCTGTTAAAAGCAATTGCTTGACATTAAGCAATAAGCATTGTGTTGCTTTTTGCAAGCTAAATAATGAAACTGAGCCAGTGTTTGCGGATGATAGTGTAGGCCTGAAACCCTAATACATGTACAGGAAAGGTTTTGGAATTTCCTGACTGAAATATACAGCTTTGCATGGATTTGGAGGATAAATTTACTCTATTGTGTTGAGATGAATATGCTTTCTTGTGCTTAATATAACTCTTAGCTATTGCTTTCAGGGAAATGCCAATAACAACTGTTTTAAGCACAGGGTTGTGATGATCCCAAAAACGGGTTTTTTTTTCTTGAGAACAGTATTTCAAAGCGCTTGCCTTGTACTAATTGTGTTTGGAGCTCCTCTTTCCACCAAATACTAAACATACTTATTTAGCCTAAGTTATGCTTAGGTTTATGATTTTCTGTACCCAGAATAGCCAGCATTTTAGTTTATTCATAGATAAGATGTTAAATTGCATTTTGCATAAATCTTGCATAAAATTTTGCATAAATGATAGTTGCAAGATGTTCACACAAAACAGAAAGCCTATAACTGAGGTTAATGTATCTGCACTAGGGTGGGTAGCATATGCTCACGAACCAGACTGCTTAGGCTAGCATATCTTGCAAAGACAACCACTGTAAATGTTTCATTAAATCCAGGCATGCAGAGACAATGTCATTGTATTGTCCCATTTAACTACCCACTTTACCCCAATGAAAAGTTTAATTCCCACAGCATGCAGATATAGGATTTTTCAAAGAAGGGAGAAAGATCCTTTATTATAGTTGCAACCTGTATTTCTGTTACAAAGGATTACCAGTGATAAAGGTAAAGGTTCCCCTCGCACATATATGCTAGTGATACAGTACCATTAATACATTTTCTATCTCTCCAACATGTTATTATCAATTATGGCAGTTTTTGCAAATATGTCTATCTCAACAAAAAGTAGCATTAAAAGCAGACATGTAATTAAATTTTAAAGGAGTCACCCACTTATGTAACACTCAGCATAGAACTAGACACAATGTTCCTGCCAGCCGGGCTCATGGTACCCATTAGTCTTTCTGCCCTCCCTGTATTTTTTTTAAATATTATTTTAAAATTATTTCAACTAACAAAAATGGGAAGTTGGCATGCTGCAAAGAAAAGCACCAGCCTCTACCATCATCTTTATCTCCAAGAATGTTCCTGGTTTGCAGTTGTTGTGACTGGTTTCAGATTATATACAGGAAATGGCTGTACCAATCAATTTCATTCCCAAGATGACAGGAAATCTTTGCTCATTTGTTGATTGTGCATATTTTTGCTGTACCACCCACTGCACTTCCCCCCCCTCCTTGGCTGAACTTAAAACAAATTAATCAGTGGCCAGCATCTGGCAGACAATTTTGCTAACTTTGAGTAATGTCACAGTGATCTGGTAAAAGGTTTGTTATATTGTAAACAGATGAAGAAAGGAGAGCTGTCTGAACATTATACTTTTCTAAATTTTTTCAGCTTTCCATTCCTATACAATTAGTTTGAACTATGTAACTATAATGGAGGAATCTTGTATGGTGAAAACTAACAGTTCCTAAGCTATTGATGTAAATTTTTTTCACCTGCACAAGGCCACAAAGCAAACCTGCCATTTATTACTTCAGAAGAAAAAAAATCTGGATTCTAAAGCCTTGAAAGTATGTAAAAGTCTTTGAAATCTGACCTACAATGTATACACAAACAGCACAATGGGTGTGCTAGTGCTGTCAGTTTGAGACCAAACCAGGCTGAACAAGGCATGTAGAGGCTCAAAATGCAGGATAAATAAACAATTATGTTATTTTATTCTTTTATTCTCAGATATAATGTCTGGTTATTTTTAGATGATAAAAATCTAACCCCCCCACTCCAATTAAAATGCAGTAATGTTTTTTTATCTTCCTCAACACCAAGTTTCTTTTACAGGTAATCCTTGACTTATTACCACAACCTGTTGTTGACCACAAAATTTCTGTTGTTAAGTGAGTTTTGCCCCATTTTACTACCTTTCTTGGCACAGCTGTTGAGTAAATCATTGCAATTGATAAGTTAGTAACCCAATTGTTAAGTAAATTTGGCTTCCCCGTTGATTTTGCTTGTCAGAACTGTCATACATATGAACCAGTTGCTAACCATCTGAATTTTGATCACATGATCATGGGGATGCTGCAAAGTTCATAAGGGTGAAAACTGGTCATAGTTCACTTTTTTCAATGCCATTGTAACTTTGAATGGTCACTAAACTAACTGTTGTAAGTTGAGGACTACCTGTACTCAAAGGGCCTTGCTGTGCTTCAAAATCCTAAATTACTTGAGATCAGATCAATTGATGGTTGCTGCTCGTCTCATACATGCCCAGCTACATCCAACATCATCAACAGAATTCCTCCTCCTAATGAAGCAGCGGTGGAGTAAATCAATGCATTTCAGTGATGGGATGCCCAAGCATGTACATTATGATCTTTTCACTTTCTTTCTATATTTGAGTGTTTTGTTCAGTTTTATTATGATACAAGGATTTTGAAAGGAATCACAAAGGCATATTTTGGGTGTCTCAAGAATTCACGATTGCCACTGTGGCGATGGAGCAGAAGAAATGGCCACGTGGTCCTACTCTTCCCCTTTCCCCTGTCTAGAGGTTGGGAAAAGCCTCTTTTGAACATTAAGAAGAAAGTGAGGCTACCAACCTTGCAAAAGGTATCTGGCACTGAGATGAATGTTGATGCTTGCATGAAGACCAGAAATAACTTTGTAGAAAGCTCTCTTCTCTACACAGAGATCTGTAAGAAACATTGAGAGAAAACTATGGCAATTTGAAGGGTAGAAATTTAATTCTGCAGTTTATTCAACATTGTATCTCCAATACAATCCACAGTGCATTAGTTAACGTGGTAAAAAAAAAAAAAGTTACCTTGCAACCAGCTGTAAAACATATTCCCTGGAAAGAGAGAAAGAGCATCACAAAGGTTTTCTCACAACAGCAAGATATCTATGATAACTTCATTTGTTGCCTCTAATGCCAAGTTTGACTACTAAAGTATATGAAGAATTTTTCTAAAAGCAGGGTCTCCTCACAACATTGCATCTCATGGCCCAGATGTAGCTACATCCATGTCCTCCTGTTTGTACACATTAGTAAAATGGTCTTAATTCTTTCACTTCTTAGCTCCAACCCTATCAGCTAATACATTGGTACATGCTGGCAACAAATTCTTCCAACAGCAGAATAAAGGACTCTTAAGAAGAAGGATGAACTCAACTAGGTCCTCACCCAGCATTGTGTTTATGAACCTGGCACCTTCCAGCTAACATATCTGGAGGGCACTTAATTTTGGAAGAGTAAGTACGAAGTGTAAAGAAGGGAAGAAGAAATGGCAGCCAGTGTGCATTTTGCTAAATCCCGACAATTTTTTCCCAATGACCAAATAATTAACATCCGTCAATATATCTATTCTCTTCGTTATTGCTGGAAATGCACTCACCTTCATTTTCTCTTGCTCCTGTAAAAAGCAAATGAAAAATAGAAAAGGAAGAGATTACATTTCAATCAGATGAAATGTCTTAAGTTATTTCTAGGCTTTTATGGCTATGAGCGCTCTGACAAAATAGAAAATATTTGCCTCTGAATGTTCTGAGTTTCCTTTCCCATCAACCTCAGACAATAAAGCCAATAGTAAAGGATTATGGGAGTTGCAGTCCAAAGCCTCTAGTGAGTATTCATTGCCTAACACAACGTAATACAACTGGTACTAAAATATTAAGCTTGTGCATCAATCTCCATTCTACTCCAAAAACTACTTTGTTTTAAAATAGTAATGATCTTATCCTGCTTTGCTGAATTTATTATGCTCTTTTCCCCAGACTGACATGATTTGGAGTAAAACTGCTTTAGTTCAGTCATTGATCAGATTTACACAATTTATTCCAGATCTCTAGACTGATGGGGAAGAGCATGCAGCTCATCAAAATATGTTAACATTATTCCTATTCTACAAAGAATCTTATCTGGCCACCCTTTGACGTCTTGCATCAGTAATACTCTTTGTAGCCTACATTTTTTTATCCATAAGGATTTTGTTTGTGTCCTGTCTTTATTTTATTTTATTTTACAAATAGCTCAAGGCAGAGAACCAGGGGTGGTTTTCTCTCCGGGTTGCCACCGGTTCGGTCATTTTGCTAATGTGTGCGCCTGCGCAAGCACGCATCTGCATGTTTCCCCTCTACGCGCGCATGTTCCCCCACCCTTCTGCGCATGCGTGCACCTATCTGCATGCGCCTTCTGCAATGCGCACGCCGATCAGCTGGAAGGATTTTTTTGGTTCTCTCAGTTGATTGGCAGCCATTTTTTAGCTACCTGTTCGACTGAACCGGTAGCTAAAAAACATTCGCAGATTGTCGGAGAGGCCTCCCCGGCCCTCTCCGATCATTTGCGCATGCTTTTTAGCTACCAGTTCTACCGGCGTGCGCATGCTCAGAAGGGTGGGGAAAGCGCGCGCACGCGGGGGGCGGGTTTGAGCTACCGGTTTGGCCGAACTGGTAGCCATAATTCTGCCACTGGTTCGCTCGAGCGGCAGTTTTTGCGCTACCGGTTTGGCTGAGCCGGTGCGAACCGGTTGCATACCACCTCTGCACCGGAGATAATAAGCTTACCAGGGTCATTGGCAGCTTCCGCCAGAACCAGAAGTTTTATGTGACTCTGAATGATAAGAACAGTAACAGTAACAAGAGTTGGAAGGGACTTTAGAGGATGTCTAGTCCAACCCCAGTAAATGGATGATGCAGAAGAGTGGGCTGCCACAAGGAAATTTATTGTCTCCCAACGTTGTATAACATGTGTACAAATGATTAACCAGACCTCTATGTAAATAATACAGCAGGGGCTACACAAGAAACAACTTTTGATGAGGTAGCTGGGAAACGTATAGCAACACTTGAAGAATTAGAACATTATTTTACCATCAATCATTTAAAGTCTGACCCAAACCAGACTGAAATGTGTGTTTTTCACCTCTGAAATTGAGATGCAAGGGAAGAGTTTGATGTTACGTTCAAGGGGAGCCAACTACTAGACTGTCCAACACTGAAATATCTCTAAGTAGCACTAAGGCTAAAGTCAGCTTGAGGAACAATATCAGGAAATTGATGAACTACACATGGGGGGAGTTCAACCATGTATGTTGTACACATTAGCTTTGGTATTGAGCATTTCTGCCGCAAAGTATGCTGCTCCAGTGTGGGGCGCATCTGCACATGTGAAACAAGTTGATACCGCTGTCAATGAAGTAGTACGTTTAGTGACATGTTGTCTCAAATCTACTCCAGTAGAGAAAATATATCCTCTCTCTGGCGTTGCCCCACCTAAGATCAAGAGAGAGGTAGCAGCAGATGCCAAGAGAACTAAGTAAGAGAATGATCCTTGACATCCTCTGAACAGACATATGCCCCAAGCCTGCCAATTCAGATCTAGGAACAGTTTTATGGCAAGAAAAAACATTTTTGAGGGTGCACGAGAACAAAATTGAATTAAAAGATGGAGGAAAGAGACTAGCGAGAAAGGAATAATATTAAAGGAGGATATGGCTGAAGGATCTGACCTCCCTTAAACTACTTGGAGGACCCTGAATAGGTTGAGAGTTGGAGTACCTAAATGTAAAACCAATATGCTCAAGTGAAGGCTCTTAGCAAATAACAACATGTGTGTGAATGTGGAGAGCCAGAGAGCCTGGCCCATCTGTTGGTATATCATCTACTACCAAAAACATGTACCGATAATAACTTATTTTTGGCCAAGCTAAGCAGGTGGCTTCATTCTGGCAGTTTACAGTTTGATCTAGATATGGAAAAAGAAGAACCCTAATTAATGGTTTCATCAAACTTCATTTTAAATTTTTTCACTGCACAAAAATGCAGTAGAAATGCATCTGGTCCTGGAGATTTATTCAATTTTAACTAAAGCATTGCTTCCTTCGTTTCATTTTCTGTAAAACTGTAGCCTTGTTAAATGATTCCTTTTGCTGATGTGTACGTTTCATAATCAGCATTGAGTACTCTGTAATCACTTCCAAACTTCATGTTGGTTTTTCATATATTTGAAAATTAAATTTAATAAAATTCTGTACCATTTCATCAGTAGTTCAAACAATTGCTACTATCATATAGTGAAGTGATAGATCTTTTTCTCATTGGGTAAAGCAAAAGTTTTTTTGATATCTTTCTTAAAATTCACTTATTTATTTATTTATTTATTTAAATGCTAAAAGCATTTATTTGTTCTAGCAGTTTATAAATCATTTTAATCTTTTGTATAATATCAAGCATTGGTTTCTGTTTTGCATTGATTTTGATAGTTTTGAATCATTTGTCTGTCTATCCATCCATTTCCACAAAACAAATATAAGAGATATACATCCTAAAGCAAAAAAAGCACAACAATAAAAGTAAACAATAAAGTAAACAATAAAACAGTAAAATAAAAATAAAAGATGGTGACATTTTTAACTGACTAGAATGCTCTCTGAAGTTTTCCTTTCTATTTAATGCCAAAGAAATAAATAATCCTCTCAGAAATGCTTTACTGGATTCCCATGCTGTGAATAAAGAAACATCAACAGCTGAGTTTGTTTGGAAGATGCTCTTTAATTCAGGTTGACACTTCAATTTGATAGCTTTTTGTAATAATAATAGGCCATTCAATTCTACTTTTTCAAGCCAGTGATTCTTTGGTGTAAATTAAGTACAGTGGTACCTCGGGTCACGACCGTAATCCGTTCCAACCCGATTTGGTCGTGACCGGAAGCAAGACTGACTGCGCATGCGCAGACCAAAAAAACGGCGCGGCCACCTGATTTGTTTGATCGCCACCCGAGGATTTGTTCGCGACCGGAGTCGAACATATCGTGGATGTTTTGGTCGGCACCCGAGTTGGTCGTAGTCAGAGGCGTTCGTGACCCGAGGTACCA
>JAOYMU010000283.1:38780066-38791375 GCA_025802295.1 Psammodynastes pulverulentus
TGTGAACCGCTTAGAGAGGGCTGTAAAAAGCACTGATAAGCGGTATATAAATCTAAAGTGCTATTGCTATTGCTAATCTTGCATTTTAAGATTCACATTCTTGTTGTAAACCATTTTGAACCTATTTTTATTTAAAGAAGAAAATGCTAAAAAGGTATTTTAGCTTATTTAAAATATTATTTTTAAATTGAACCAATGATAAGGATGTTAATGAGTGTGCACCATATGCAAAAATTTAGTGGGCCCATTATGCAGTATTAATAAAAACTGCAGCAGTACGTTCAAGCACATAAGAGCCTTGCAGTATTGCCATTGATTGGGTTTAAAGATTTGCACATTCTTTTTAAAGATACAACCCCTTTTTCCAAATTTAAATGGGCCCATTCCAAATATACTAAGTCTATATTCAAGGCAATTTGCCTTGGTTAGTTAGTACTGTTTGAGTAGGGACGGTATTAGATGACATATGAATCAATGGTAAATATAACTTAACTCCTTCTCATGCTTCTATCCACAGTGGTGAATGTAAGTTGTGTCTTGGCCTCTGTGATTAAAAATCAGATCTTTCCATTAGGCATGAAAACCAGCTGGGTGACATTGGGCCAGTCACTCTCAGTCTAACCCCTCTCATGGAGTTTTTGTGGGGAAAATAGGAAAAGGAAGGAGTATTAGGTATGCTCACCTCCTTATGTATATATAAAATAGCAAGATAGAAATCTAACAAAAAATCATCCTATGTATTTATTGTGTTATTTGTATAGGCTATAACTGACTGGATTAAGAAAAGAGACCATACCCTTACTTGAATAGGGAGTAAATGCCACCTATAATAGGGGAGTATTCTGCATTTCAAGAACATTCAGGTATCCTGATCTTAGATATGCTTTTATATTTACTGCTATAGTGATCCTAATTTTACCTGTGAATGTTTTGTCCTTTTGATACTCCAGGGATGGCGCAGAAATCCAAGGTACCTATAAACAATCCATGAAAAGAAGTGTTATGGCTGTTTCTTATTTTATTTGGCTCCTTAGTATTGGTACAATGTTCACACATCCAAATCCATGTCTTCAATCTTCAACAGAAAAGGAAAAAGTAATATAGCTTCAGTGATACACTTCTTGATATGCAGGTGGCTGTCTTCCTGGAGCCTTCTCAATCTTCTGTTGGATCATTGGTCCTTGTCTACTTCTAACAGGTAGCGAATCATCACCTAACTGGTCTTTAAAAGTAGAGATATATAGCAATGCATCTGAAATGTACAGACTGAGCTATAGATTGAATATACTCCAATGTCATCTCATTGGGATTTGGGACAGCTGGGAGTGGAGTGAGGGGGTGACTGAATTTCTTTGAATGCAAATAAATGAAAATAACTTTGGTAGTATTGCAATATGGCAACAACAAAGGGAGACTTACAAATAAATCCTCTTACCATTTCAACAATATAACTATGGAAAGTTGTGTAATAATGCAGAGCGTTACTAAAACACTTTATCTGAAGTCCTACTGAATTCAGCAAGTTACCCAGAAAGTTCCTCCAGATTTAAACGAATAAACTTCTATAGCAGAAAAGTACCATACGGAAATTGAGTTGGCCCAAAGAACATTATAAATGCAAAGGTCTAAGTATGTGCCTTTAAGTCAGTGATGAAGCCCAGCAACTGTCTGGACAAGCTCCTGGAGTTTCCTTGGCAAGATTGCAGAAGTGGTTTGCCTGCTTTCCACAGCTGAAATAAGAGTGACTGACCCAGTCACCCATCGGCTCCAATCCTAAGGCAGGACTAGAACTCATGGTCTGTAGGTTTCGGCTCTGAAGACTTAATCACTACACCAAACTAGCTCTTAAATACAAATGGTATATACAAAATTGTGCAAGCAGAAATTTTCCCCGAAATCCCCAGTATCTGTCCTGTTTTTGAATTGAGTAGGCCTGTTGGTTACCTAGCAGGCTGGCATGTCTTCCATACATTCCCATTAAGAACATGAGTGTGAATATCCTGCTTTAAGAAACATGTTCTTTAGAACAACTCAACAAATTGTGAAGATTTTATATTATGGAACAACCATTTTATGTTTGCCAGTTATATAATACTGTAGGTTATAATAAAACCTTCCGGTTTTGTCGATTTTATTGTGACCAGTTAAAAATGTTCTGTTTTGAGGAATATTTAAAATCAGTTTTAGAATGTCACTCTTCCTGAAAATATTGATTCTGCATCTGTCTTATGAACACCCCCCCCCCCCGAGTGGAGCCCAGAGAAATGAAGTATATTTAAGTCCCACATAAATCAATGAGATAAGAGACGATTGCCAACTGACCAGAAACAATTTAGAATTAGACTGTTTCCAAATGTACTGGAGAAATTTTTCTATCAACTACAGCAATTCTTAATATGTTCTACCCAAAAGGCAACATTACAAGTAGTCTTCAACATATGGCTGGTTTATAATAACTGTTCAAAATCATGACTTTTAAAAAGCTAATTACGACTCATCCCAAACTTAGGATGCCCAGTCACGTGATCACATTTTAAAAACTTGCAACCAGCTTGGATTTATGACTGGTTGCAATGTTCTGCAGTCACATGACTGCAATGTGCAATGTGTTTTTTGGGGGGGAGGGAGGTATTTTCCCAGCAGAAAACCAATTTTGAATAAAATTACTTGAACAATATCAAACCTTATTGATTTATCATTTTTTTTCAAACAGAACATTTTCTCTTATTATATTCAAAACCTCAATAATGTATCTGGTAAATCTCATAGAGGTTTATTGCAGTAAAACAACTATAATTGCTCTGGATCACATAGCAAGTATAACTGGGGTAATGGGAAACAAAATATTTTATACAGGAGTAAATACTCCTCAACAATAGAGCCCAGAATTTTGGTCATAAGTCGAAATTTTTTTGATCATTTTTATGGTGGTAAAACAAGACACTAAAACAAGATTCTTAAGTGAACCATCTAGTCTTTAATTCAGCCTTTTCAGTAGACGAGTGTCTTCTGTTCTCATCTCAAAATTCCTTTTTTGGTTCAAACGTTTTCTAAGAAAAACAAATATTGAAATACAATATTTTGCATTGCCTCATGAGTATTTTAAGAATCCAGAGAATATAGTCCATCAAATAGCTTTAGTTCCTAAGTGACATTGATTATGAGGGAGCACTTTCAAAACATTGTTTATTGCATACAGCCTTTTCATTTATTATAAATGACATTGAGACATGAAGATTTAATTCTATAGCTCTAGGTGCAAAAGACAGGTGTGTTTCCATTGATAAAACATGTTTAGTGTAGAACAGAGGTGTCAAAATCAATTTCAGTGAGGGCCACATCAAGGTTGTGTTTGACCTTGGACGGGAGGGCATGGCCAGGGTGGGTGTGGCCAGCTTGATGTCACTTGTGTCAGGAGTGCTTGTGTTGGCCTGCGCTCTTTCCCAGTGAAAACAGGCTCCCGAACTGTTTTCAGCTGGGACAGCCTCCTGCAACCCTCTGTCATCAAAAACAGAGCTGGGGGGACGCACATGGCCCACACGAGCTCTGCTTTCGACTAGGACGGCCTTCTGCAACCCTCTACCAGTGAAAATGGAGCCTGCAGCCCTCCTAACCCCCATTTTTGCTGGCAGAGGCAATGAGGGCCAGTTCTTCCCTGTTTCCAGGGCAGCCCCGCGGCCCATACCCTGTGGGCCGGATCCAGCCCCTGGACCTTGAGTTTGACACCTCTGGGCTATTGTAATATTTTCTACAGAAGGCTGCTCTTGAAGAGCATCTAGAACAGGGGTGTCAAACTCAATTTCATTGAGGGCCACATCAGGGTTGTTTGACCTCGCAGGGCCAGAGTGGACATGGCCAGCTTAATGTCACTCGTGTCGGGGATGCCTGTGGCGGCCCGAGTACTGTTTTTAGCTGCGACAGTCTCTTGCAACCCTCTTCCAGCGAAAATGGAGCTTGGGAGGGTGGCCGTTCCAAGCTCCATTTTTGCTGGCAGAGGCACCATAGGCTGGTCCTTTGCTATTTCCAGGGTGGTCCTGTGGGCCAGATCCAAGCATTCCATGGGCCAGATCTGGACCCCAGGCCTTGAGTTTGACACCCCTGGTGTAGAATATAAATAATCCTGCATAGGCAGAGCATAATAGTCTAACAGCTGATTTCTTACCAAGCCTTTTGGTAAGATGTATGTTCTTCTATTGTCATTCCTATAACTGATATAACTATAATTTGGAGAACTTCCTTGCCCAGCTCTTGGTAGTTTTGCCCTCTATCCAATCCCCTTTTAAACCCAAACATTTTATGAACATCATTCCATTTTATGGTAATGAAGAATACCTTGTTTCCTGAATTTATTTTAGTCATTTTAATTCCCACCCTGAACAAAATAAATATGGCCTATTTCTAGCTTACATATTCCCTTCAGGAAAAGCAAATGTAAAATATTAATTGCTGCAATTTCTACATCATCCTTAAGGCTCTCTTTCACTTCTTTATTATTTAACAGCCCACCTATTTTCCTGAAATTAAAAGTTTTGAAGTTCTCATTGCTTCCCTCATTTTTGGCCATATGCTTCTTGTTTTGCATTCCACTGTGACACCTCACACTTTTCCATCAATGCTCTTTGTTCTCCTTGTTAGAACTGGTTTTCTTGGGAAGGGCTTAATATTTATAACTGCTTTAAGAATTCTTGAGAGCTAGGCCTCTTACAAACTTAACATCCTTTCTTACATTGTGGAATACCTTCCAACTGACCCTGTGCTACTGTGGTTTTCAGTAGCTTCTAGGTACTCTTCCAGGTATTCTGGAAAAAAATGGCCTTTTTTCAATCATTTTTTAAATGTCTTCTTTTCTGACATAAAATGTGACTGTGTTGGACTCTGCTAGCATTTTTTTCTTGAAAATAAGCTAAAATGTTAATAGCATTATACAGTTGCAATTCCACGATTTTTACATCTTACATTAGATGATAGATCATTCATCCCTAGATCTAATGTATATTTGTCACTGAATATTACCAACTGTAGATGTTATACTCTCCTTTATAAATAGAAACAAATCTGCCAGTGTGCTCTTCTCTGTCCCAGAATGAAGCAACTCGCCACAACCAGCTCACTGTGACTAACTCGCCAAGGTTCAACTTACCATGACCAACTTTCTGTGGGAGAATCAATCATTCAATTTAATTTGAAATATTTAAAACATATTTTAATTTTTGTCTTCATATTTCATTCTGTTCCTCCTTTTGCATCCTTTCTTTAAAGATTCTATTCCACCATTTCTTCGATATTAATGTAACTCTTGTGCTGCAGCGAGCTGGCAGCAGCGAGTTGCCATAGACCCTCTATGATGGAAGCAGAGTAGAAAATACTAAGATCAACATTAAATTGATAATAGAGCTCATATAGTGCAGTAATTTGGTGCAGCAATTATCTCTAACCTCCATTTACATGGCTGCTGCTATTGGGATAAAATGAGGAAACACTTAGAAGAATCAATCTCTAGACAATGAAATGCAAGATATAATGTATAAATATGGCATTAACTTATGTTTTTCAGAGAACAGGGGAAGATAAAAGTAAGAACAAATTGAAATAAAGGACCATACATACAAAACTGGGAGACCCAAATGTTCTGTTTTATCTATCCCAACATGTGCTAACATTTATTCACCAAATACCTCTCCAAAATACCATTCAAAAAACAAAAATAAAACTGTTATAGAAATATAACAATCTAGAACAAGAAGCAAGCGCACTTCCTATTTTGACTCAACTATAATCTCAGACCTTAACTAAAATCAAAACTACAATCTGGGAGATATGCCCCCACAAACTCAAATAGAACTAACTTATGCAGACTTCCAAAATAAGTCCTATTAAAATCAAGGATCTAATAAACCCAGTTAGTTTAAATGGGCCTTAAGGCATACATTTAGATTGTTTCTGAGCACTACACCATCAGCAGCAAGCAACCAATTGAAGGATCAAACTATAGGCTAATTGTGTTTATAATTTCCAGATTCATCCTAAATTGAGGAGGAAGAATTAACTTTTTTCCCTTGGTATTTTGATTTTCAAAATATTAAATCTTTTCCATAAATACTGAAAGATGGGCAAAACCTGTGTTATCTGAACCAAGTATTTTCATTAGATATAGGTTCTGGTTCTGACTTCCAAACACTGGGCTGGACTCTACATTAATTAAAAATATAGGAAGGCACGAATGAATACTTCTCAAAACATAAACACATATAAGTCTTGAAATTATTATCTCTATTAGAAAGCATTGTAAACTAAAATATACAATTTAAGGAGGCTATGTGAATATCTTAGCAATTCTATCCTGAAGATATGCCAACTAAAACATTTCTTTGAAAAAAGGTGATTGTTAAGAAAAACCAGCTTGCAAAATACTCTGTAATTCCTTTTAAACAGTAAAGACAAATGATATCCATCCCTCTATGCAACGTAAGTATGACAATGATAATAAAAGGACAGACAGCAATATAAAAGAACACTATAGGATTTCTTCAAAAGCCCTAGAATTAAAATGCACTCCCCTGGACAGTGTCACTGGCAAGCTAGTATATATAATGAGTCCTTTGCATCAGATTTAGTGTCACATTAAAAAACAGACGTGTATATTTCCTGCTGAAAAATGTTTTTATCTGTATCTTGCAAAAGTTGTTTACATATAGATTGAAATAAAAACATAAGGGGATATTAGAATGAACTGGAAATAAAATTAGGTTACTACTCTGAGAACATATATTTTAAAAAACTTATTTGAGGGGTTTCAAATTAAGTGAAATTATATTAAACAGTGATATTAACCACCATATCACTACTCACTTGGATTACTGCAGTGCACCCTTTATGGGGATGACTCTGAAGACTGCTCAGAAATTGCAACTGATATAAAATGTATCAGGTCCTAGATTAGCAAATCAAATCAACTGTATTCTTACATCTGTTCTATGTGTTTACCAATGTATTTCCTGGTGCAATTCAAAGTGATGGTTTGAACCATGGCAGCAAGGAAGAACCATCTTCTTCACACAGAAGCAGCCTAACTTACTCTTTGCACACATTCTTTCACCATCTTTTAATGATGTCTCAAGTACATGAAGGGGTAAGACTGCAGGTAGCATTTTTTGCTTAGAACCCTCATATTCCAGACTTCTTCTGGAAATTAGGCTGATGCCTTCTTTGGCAGGTTTTACTCTGTTTTAGGCTTTATGACGTAAGCTGCCTTAAGTTGCTTTTTCAGTCCAGGGGATACAAATGCAATAAATTTTTAAAGAAATATTAACCCGTATAAAGTTAAGGAACCATGGAAATCACTATAAAATTATGACTTATTTGCTGTAAGATGCAGTTTCAGTATAGCCTATTAATGCTAATAGACCTATCCAAGAATAAATGGATTGTAAACACTTCTTACTTCAGTAAAAAGGATTAGTTTTTAATTAATATGGCTTTATCGAATGCTTCGAGTTTTAATTGTATTTTTCATGCAAAAACCTAGTATTTTTGAAATTTTCATAAAAGATTGCTGGAACAGCTCAGTAAATACTGTTTTTCTCATACATACATATTATTCACAAAATATGAAATTCAATGTTAAGTAGATTGCATGTAATAAGTTGAAGTGCATGGTTGTTTGGTAAATCACCACTGTCAATTCTTGACTCCATATTAATGACAATCTAGGTAGAATTTCTTTAATTGACAGCATTTTGTTAGCATTAACATATAATGGATCCTGTTCTTGTTTTATTTAACCAAAAGGTTTGTAAATGTACAATATTGCAAATTAGACCACAGTAAAGTGCATCTGAAGTTGTATTTCTTTTTAAAAAGCCAGTCTTTTGAAACAGCAACATTCTTAATTAAGATACATTGCTTAGTTGGGCATGAACTTGTCCTGCAATCATCCCATAACTTTAATTTTAAATAGCACTTGACTACATGAATTAAGCACACAATGGAAAAATCAATTTAAGAGATCACAGCTGTATTAACAGAATTTTTATGACTTATGATGTTTCTAGGTCAAGGTTGTAAATATTATGAAATTGTGAATATTTTCAGTCATTCTTTTTGAAAAGCTTGTAAATAGTAAAAATGTATTTAAATAATGGAGCAACAAATATTCGCATGGTATATGTTACCAGAAATAACTGCTCAGACTGAGGAAGTGCTTTGCGTTAAATAATAAAATGACAGTTGTCTTTTTTATATTTTTATGTCTGCCAGTTAACCCAAAATACATATAAAATGTAGAATTTTATTTGCTGTACACCTGATATAGAAATATAATACTAGCAGCTGATTTCCCAAAGTTTTTTTTAAAAAAGCCAACAATTTTCTTTTACACTACATAGAAAAAAAAATTAAAATTAAAACATTTCACTGACATTATTCTGCTGTATTTTCTTACTTTGGTAATTTCAGATAAATTGCACCAACTTTTAAGATCTGATTGCAATATAATAGCTGAGTTAAATTTGCAACAGTAAAGGGACATACACTTTCCTCTACTCACAGTCTAAATAATATAGTTACAGTGCCTTTCACAAATAGAAATGTGTTCACGTTGGTTTGGTTTTGAACCTCCAGGAAAAAAAATCAAGCATCAAATGAAATGTTTCTCTCCTCTCAAAAGTTTAAAACAACATACCGACACAAAGTTATTTCAATGTGAATTTTTGGACCACCTTCCTTGATTGCCCAGCTTATCCATCCCAATTGCTTAACATACATTATTTTATTATGCTAATCTGTTTGGACATGACAACATGTTTAATCAAGCATTTAGGCTACAGTGGAAACGTATGCAACTCTTATTCATGAAATGTCTGCAGCAAAACTACTCTTCATATTAAGTGCCACAATCATCTTATAGCTTTGCATTTTGAATACTTCAACTTTTTATATATTTTCATTGTTGAAGAAATGATATCACAATTTCAAATCAAAGTCAACACTGCAGTGAGGAGAGCTTTTCTACTTTATTACAAAGAGAAGAAGCCTTTATGTGGTCAGAAAATACAAGATTGATCTTTTTTTTTTTTTCTCTTCCTATGAAACGCTGCTGTTCAAACAGCCAGAGTGAATTGTCTCAGTTCACTTCGTTAAGTCCCATCACATTCACTTGGGTATGGATGTCCTTGGCTGCTGAAATCTGGCCCTTTAGTGCACAGGGCGACATAGACGTCCCCTGACCAGCAGTTCCAGAATGTCCCGTTTTCATATATTGCATCCATGCACACCTCCTAAAAATGAGGTACAGCAGGGCAAACATTTTCCAAAATAGATGTCATATATATAATATATACACATTCGTACATACATACCTTTATTCATGTGATGTCCAAAAATTTAAAAAAAATGTACACATTTATTACAAAATCGTAACAAAGACTGGACAGTGTTTTGCTCATTCTGGAAAGATGAAGCTCAGTTAACACACAACTTTGGAAATGAACCATAAGTTGTGGCAATATCTTTCTTCTAAACAGATATTCTTGCATTAAGTTGGCGAAAACTGCCTTTTCAAAAACTGAAGGGGAAGTAAAATGAAGGAAGCAGACCTTGCTCATCTTTCCAAATGAAATACGAGAAGGATCTTCACATAAAAATGCACAAACATTTTTTTTTTATTACCAAGAGTGCTACAATGAACAATGCAAATTTTATTGTCTATTTTGTTTCTTTTTTCCTTTTTTTACATTTTGGAAACTAAGTAGTAAACTTTTGTCAGTGTACTTGCTTGTCTTTACAGACCCAAGCTTGTCTGCTGGCAAAAAAATAAAAATAATATAAAAAAAAAATCCGACCCTGCTCAAACTAAAGGAAAACAAATTATAAATTTAGTTGTTGGGCAGCACATAATTAGTAAGGCAGGACTTCAAATGGTGACCCTTTTGCATGAACCAATTGCCAGATCCTCAAAAGGAATTAAAACCGGGATGCCTGAGCCACTTCAGTTTTGCAGTTATGTTGAGTATTGTGCTGAGACAGCCATACCCCAAGACAAGAGGGAAGTCTTCAGAAGGCTTGCTGAGCAGGGTTGTAGTTGAAAGTGGATGGCAGATGAGGCCGTTCTTCTAGTTTATCATATTCCAGATGGAACTCCTACAAACCCAAACAATGGTAATTATTCTACTATCAGCCAACAGGTCATTAAAATTAATGATTCGTATTAGTGCACATTTAACCAAAGAAAGCATTGTTTCTTTCAAATACATAAAATAAACTTTCCCTTAGGACAGCTTTTTAGAAACTAAAGGTAATATTTAAAAAGTCATTCTTTTCCAAAGTTTGCAATTATGTCTTACATTTACTTTATACCAACAAACATGAGCTCTAACGGCAGCTAGATTTAAAAATGAAGAATTCAAAAGAGAGATTTGTGTTATTATTATAAAAATATAATTCTGTAAGAATGCATTTGCTTTCTGTCAGATTTTCTGAATTCTGCATATTTTTGTCAATGAATGCTATCAGGACTTAATGTAGGTCCTATTAAGACATTAAAATTTGGAGCTTATTTCAAAATAAGATAATCCAGCATGATATGTGCCAGTATGAAAAGTAATCACATCCTTATATTAACTAATTGGTTACACCATCTTTAGCTATAAATATAAACAGCCAATTGCTTCCTGAAATTGGTGACCAGTCTCTCACATCACTATGTCCTATTGACCTGGTTTTTATTTTTTTTAATAGAAAAATATCTTAAATCAGTGACATGAGAGATTTCTAGCATGAACTCCTGTTTCAGACAATGTCACTGCATTTCTATGAGGCTGAGGTCTGGATTTTGACTTCACCATTCTAAACCACTGAATTTATTCTCTTATTCCTTTCCATTGTGGCCTTGCTTATTCATTAGGGATCACTATCTTCTTACATGACCCACCTAATTTTCAACTAGTGGACAGAATTCTTTATGGAATTCTCCAATACTGATCAAATTTAAACTTACAATAAATTCTTCAACTTCTGAGGCAGTAAAATATATTCAAACTATGACAGGTCAACTTTCAAAATATTTCATTTCTGTAAACTGTAACTAAATTGACTGAACCAGGGAGGCAATTATTTTTCACATCTGCAATGCATATTAGATTATTTTATTTATGAAATGAAATAACTAAAATAAGCAACAAACAACCTTTACTTATCAATATATCCCCTGTGAAGCTTGGATCATATTTAGAAGATATGCAACCATTTATAAAATCCAAGATGGATGAATATTTTCTCACAGAATTGTATTTATAGGTCCAATAATTTTAAAA
>JAOYMU010000283.1:38806934-38818157 GCA_025802295.1 Psammodynastes pulverulentus
CCAGAATTCCCCAGCCAGCAAAGCTGGGAATTCTGGGAGTTGAAGTCTGCCAGGCTTCAAGTTGCCAAGGTTGGAGACCCCTGGTCTATAATACAATTTACAGCATTATTATCAGTGGTATGCTGCATCCCACTTGTATTGGCTCATGAGAACTAATTGTTAAATTTCTGGAATTTTGTGACATGGTTGAGACCAGCGCAGCACAGCGTTTAGTAGAATATTCAGTAGCTAGTGGCAAGATGGCAGCAACAGAATTGGTTGTTAAATATTTACCACTGACTATTGTCCAGAAAGCTGAATGAAAGCTTTAATGACATAAAACAAATGTGCCGTATTTATCGGCGTATAACGCGCACTGACGTATAATGCGCACCTTAAGTTTAAGAGAAAAGTTGCAGGAACAAAATGGCCGCGGACGAATGGACCGGTATGTACAATGCTTTTTTATACATATCGGTGTATAACGCACACATGCGATTTCTACATTCTTTTCAAGAAGAAAAAGTGCGCGTTATACGCCGATAAATACGGTAATAGTTTATGATGTAATTTTATGTAAAGCCAGTAGTAGGCTTCACTGAGTTGTTTCAATACATGCAGGCCTCGACTTACAACAGTTCATTTAGTGACTTTTTGAAGTTACAGTGGCACTGAAAAAAGTCACTGATGACTATTTTCACACTTATGACCATTGCAGCTTCCCCACTGTCATGTGATCAAAATTCAGAGCTTGGGAATTGGCTCATATTTATGATGGTTGCAATGATTTCCTTTTGCGACTTTCTGACAAGTGAAGTCAATGCAGAAGCCAGATTCACTTAACAAACTTGTTACTAATTGAATATCTGCAGTGATTCACTTAACAACTGCGACAAGAAATATTATAAAACGGAGCTAAATTCCCTTTAAAAAATGTTTTGCTTAGCAACATACATTTTGGGCTCCATTGTGGTCGTTAATCAAAGACTACCTGTAATGACAGCATTCATATTTAAAATCCTGAATTTATCCTTTGATTTTCCTGCTGTCCTTTAGGGAAAATCCTTACGTTCAAGCTGTCTATGAGCTTTGCTTCTTGGTATATACCAGGGTACAACACATTGTGGGTCACAGTGACTTTCTATATTGGTTCAGTTCCCATGGATTTCGGTTTCGGAAAGCCTGCAAAGTTGCTCACCTTCATACAGGTATTATTTTTCCCAATGCCTTGGTTTTGATTTTGGGTGTTCTGGACCCAAAGGAAGGTAAAAATAAAAAAAAATGAACCAAAAAACAAGCAAATCTTAAACAACCATTTAAAGAAGAAATAATGTAGAGTAGCATTTTTGTTCAATCTATCATTTTAAGTGCTTCTGTGTAATTTATATTTCATTAGTATATTGCTGTTTCAGTCTGTGCATTTTTTTCCCAAATCTTGCAATGCACTACAGGGAAGGCTAGGGAAATCACACAATTGGTGTGCTATTACAATAAGAAAAATGACCAATTTAAAAGGTTAACACCTGGGGTGGGCTGCTACGGGTTTGCCTGGGTTTGGGCAAACTGGTATCTAATTTTATAGCTGGTTCGGCAAACCAGTAAATCCCACCTTTGGCTGGCCCAGCCCAGCCCACCCCTTCCCTCCCAGGAGTCACCACACACCCCGTTTTGGATGCAAGTAAGTGTAGGCCATGTGTGGAGGCTCAGGGAGGGTAAAAAACGGGCCTCCCGGAAGGTCTGGAAGTCCGGAAACGCGCCCGTTTCTGGCTTACAGAGGGCCTCTAGAGCCCGGGGGAGGTGGTTTTCACCCAGAGGCTCAAGAAAAGCCTCCAGAGCCCAGGGAGGGCAAAAAATGGGTGGTACAGGAGGATGACTAGGCCACACCCACCATAGCCACGGTCACCCAGCAACCGGGCAGAGAACCGGTTGTTACATTCCTGGTTAACATAACATACAGTTTTGCATTTTCTTACGGTATAAGGAGTTACCATGAACAAAGCTTAAAAATTGGAATCGGTGAGCTATTAACATCAAATGTTTCCAATACAGAGAAAGTAATCCAGGAAAGAAAGGAAACTTTGAAGGTTGAGGAAGAACTTCAAAAGATCCAGGCGAAGAGACACTTGGATTTTCTTGACATTCTTCTCTGTGCCAAAGTAAGTATAACAATGAGGAAAACAGTGGTCAGTTAATTTTACTAGTTGTGACTATGATTTCTAAATGATTTTACTACCAGTGGACTTTATATAATCAAATAAGAACCCTGCAATTCTAATTCATGCTATGAAGTTTCGAAACTCGCAAAGATAACTGACATGGATATAGATATTTTCCTATTGTTCCACCTGCATATTATAACCAAAAATTTTAGCCCAATTTATATTCTTTCATTTGTTCTTCCATTTCAAATTTCAACAGAGGTTCATACATCTTAGCAATACACGCACCTCTTTTATGTATAATTCCATTTAAACTTTTTTTTACCTTTTATTTTTTTAAATCCCCCAATTGCCTGTACTCTTTAATAGTAAAGAAAAAAAAACATTCCCATAAAGGTGCAGTTTGCCAATTTTAATTCCAATTTATTCAAAAGAACTTTCCCCACAAAAAAAAACTAGCCACTTTATTGCCTTGAAACTTCCTTATATCTGCTTAAGGTTTTTTATTTGAAATTTTGATTAGCTTATCAGAATATAAAATACAAAGAAAATGAAAATAATGGAAAACTAATGAAGAAAAGAAAAAAATTGTGGAGTAAAGGGGGAAATGTTGACTTCTGACTCTCTTTAGCACAGTAGTAGATGATTACACTACTACCTCAACTTTTTACTTTTACACAATAATACATACTACTAGCAATTTCTATGAAAACAAATCTATATAATCAGAAAAAAACAAAATTAAAGTTTCATTTTTTTTCAACCAGGAGCACAAAACCCAGAAGCTGTTTCCAAATGGAAATAAAATTAGATATGTTGTTTTCTTTGACAAACAATCAATTTAACCATCTCTACTTTTTTCTCTTCTTTACTATAAGAAATAATATATATTTCTGTTTGAACCTATTAATCTTCATAAAGTATCATTTCATTTATATTTTAGAACATAATCGATTTATAATAGGAACAGTTTTCCGTAGATAATTTTCAAATATGTCTCTAAAAAATGTGCTCGACTTCAGTTATCTCCTTACCTTCCTCCTGTGGTCAAATAATTTTTTCCCTAGCCAATCAGAATTCGTAAAAAATCAGGGAACTTCAGTCACCCACAACAAAGCATTCCTGCAATCTACTCCTGAGGAACAGCTGTCTGGAGTGCAAGTGGGTTATCTCAAGTTCTCCCCTTTATCTGGAAAGACAGCACTGGCTTGAATTTGGCATGTAGCCACTAATCTCTACCGCAATGCCATGCCTGTTTTATCAGGGGCATCTAGTCTGCCATAGTCCTTACCTGGATGACTGGATCACAAAATACACTTAAGCCAAAAATGAAACAAAGTATATTTATGACTTAGAATCTTGTATGAGCCTAGTGAAAAAAATGAATTCCTCGATAAAATCTTATCACTAGAAGTTTCTCAATCTTTAGGATGAAAATGGCATTGGATTATCTGCTGAAGAGATACGTGCTGAAGTGGACACTTTCATGTTTGAAGGTCATGACACTACAGCTAGCGGGATCTCTTGGCTGCTGTATTGCCTTGCACAAAATCCAGAGCATCAAGAAAGATGTAGAGAGGAGATAAAATCCATTCTGGGAAATCGTGACACAATTGAATGGTAAGTACTGGTATTTTTCCAGTAGCAAGATTTCCTATAGATATCATTATTCACTGGATAGATGTGGGATATCAATGAGTGATATTGTAAGTATTGGGTGGTTATAGATGTTAAAAGGGTGCCCACTGGTTGCATTTTGTTAGGTCTTGGGTCTGCTGCTGTGATTGTGTTCTTATTATTGAGAGGCCCTAGAACAGGGGTGTCAAACTGGATTTCTTCAAGGGCCAGATCAGCATTATAGTTCTCCTCCATGGGCTGGCTGGGGAGAGAGGAGGGGAGATGGGACAGATGCCTCCAGCATCCTGCTGGCCAAAATGGGTTACAGGAGGGGGGGGGGGTCTGGGCACGACCCACCTGCACCCGTTTTGGCCAGCAAAGTGTTGCAGGAGGCTGTCCAGGCTGAAAATGAGACATGGGGGGTGCTCGTGGCCCCTCTGAGCCCCATTTTGGCTGCCAGAGGCACTGCGGTCCTGTTCTTTGCTATTTCCAGGTTGGTGCTGTGGGTTGGATTTAAACACCCCGTGGGTCAAATCCAGCCCATGGGCCTTAGGTTTGACACTCCTGGAATAGAATCTCAGCGAAATTATCAGTATGTATACACTAGCATGACAACTACCAATACAGAGGGTCTATAGCAGGGGTATCAAATTCATTTTCACCGAAGGCCACATCAGCATAATGGTTGCCCTCAAAGGGCCACATGTAACTGTAAGATAATATAAATGTAACAAAATTCCTAAATGTTTTGCTTTATTTATTTAAAGACAATCGGAACTTTGCAGCTCTCGCGGGCCACATAAAATGACGCGGCAGACCACATTTGGCCCACGGGCCTTGAGTTTGACACCTGTGATTTACAATAACTAAATGAACGTATAAAAATGTAAGAAGAAAATATATGGTTGAACTACTAAAACTAATTGTACCTAAAACCAAAGGTATAGTTTATGCATGCACACGGGATACACAAGATAGAGGCAAATGGCTGTATCAGCCCAGTCCCCTCACACTGAACCTTTGTCAATTCAAAGGATTGTGTGAAGGAATCTTTTCTTATTCTAAAATTAGCTTGTTTTGATTCTAAGTGTTTGCCTTCTGTTACTGTCCCTTGTGGAGAACAAGAAAACTATATTTACAGTACCTTTTAGTATTTCATATGCATTACATCTATTCTGGGCTCCTACATTTATCACCACCAGTCAATATAGCTATACCATGATGACTAGGACATCTAGATTTGCCTCCTATTGCCTTTCTGACAAGTATTTTATTTGTTTTGTTTTGTTTTGCAAAGAAATCTTTTGCTTTTTCATTGCCTCCTTCCTAGGGCGGAGAGAGAATGACTTCCTCAACGTCACTCAGCTGGCTTTGGGCCTAAGGTGGGAACAGAACTCAATCTTCTGGTTTCTAGTTTTGTGCCTTAACTACTACACCAAACTAGTTTTCTAGGTGTTGGTGTCACCTTTAAATATGCTGTTGACTACCTTTAAAGCCCCAAATGGCTGGGGGGGGGGTTTACTTACAGAACCACCTCTTCTTACTCATTTCTATGTGTCCTGCATTCTGGCAGGAGAGACATGCTGTGAGCACTATCGGCCAAGGAGTATCAGACAGCAAGATCTTAAAGATGATCCTTTTATGCCATTGCATCTGATCTCTGGAACATCATTCCTTATAAGATTAAATTGGCCACCACCCTGCTGACCTTTTTTAAGAACCTGAAGATCTGGTTCTATGTTCAAGCCTTAGGTACCAGATTTGTGAAAGAGCCCTGTACTGGTTGTGTTGAAAGATTGTTATGATTCTCAGACAACTGCATGTTTTATTTTTGATACGTTTTAGAAATGTATATATTTTTATTTATTTAAAAATGGGACATTACCCAGAGTCATGCATGTGAGATGGGAAACTATATGAACCAAATAAATACCTGGGCGATAGAAAATTGTGTGAAAAGAGTAAAGACACTAAAATAAATATCTGTTCAAAATTCCACTCAATTCTATGTATTTACTATCAGCAAACAGGTTTTGGGGTGGCAGTTAAATAACCTACAGGCAATTTTCTTTTAGGAACCTTTATTTCTCAGGCAAACGACAGATTAAATAATCACAACACGAGGCCAAAGTTTAAGTTTAGCAATAGCTAATATTAATGCCTAAGATATCACATGATCAATGCTGCAAAGACACCAGATTCACACTCACCATAGGGTGCCCTTCCAGCTAGAGGGTTTATTAATGGAGTTGGATTTCCACTTCCTTCCCTTCTATTTCTGTCTGCTAGTGCTGGAAAATCTGAAAGATCCAGTCCTGTAACATTTTCACTGCCATCTAAAAGAAAATATGTTGTTTTCAAGTTTATAAATGTCCAATAATGTATTTGGAGAACCATGCATACGTATCATAAATAGACAATTCTGTAGAAACTTAATGATAATTATATTCCATTTCTTCCAAGTTACGATACCTGTAGCTTGGGAGAAAGAAGACAAGGGGCAGAGGAGAGAGAAGGAAAGAGCAAGTAGTGATTTAGCCCTCTAAAAGAAACAAGTTAAAGATAAGTATTAGCCTTATGCAGTATCATGCACATGATACTGAAAACAGGAGAGTTCAAATATGCTTATATCTGCTGGAAATCTATCTATGCCAAGAGTCAGAGGTCCAAGAAATCCCTGTCCTATCTTGCTGCCAACTTCACTTGTCAGAAGATGGTAGAAAGAATAAACGGGTATGATATCCCAGACATAATCCTTACCAACAGGGAGGAATTGAAGAAGTGAAGGTGACAGGAACCTTGAGAGAAAATGGCCATGTTATCCTTGAGTTCATGATATCAGGGGGAGGAGGAATAGAGAAGAGTCAGACTTGTATACTGGATTTCTTGAATTCAGACGGAAGGTAGGAGGGATCAGGCTTGAAATCCTGAGGAGAAAAGTGTCTGGAAAGAATGGGAAATCCTACTAAACAAGGTACCGAAGGCACAATTATAAACAATTCGTACCAGAAGGAAAAACTGGAGACATCTTAAGAGAACATGTGGATACATTTATACTGTCTAAATGCTGAAAAGAAAACGGGATATGAATACAAAGTGGAAGGAATGGCAGTAAGGAAGGATACAAGACAGTCAGCAGAAACTGTAGGGTATGTTTCAGAAAGGCTAAAGTGCAGAATGAGCTAAGGCTTGCAAAGAAATACTTCAAACAACAAAAAGGCTTTTTAGAGGAGGTGAGGTATACATCGGAAACAAAAAGGCAAAATTAAGCTCTGCTGTGTGCAGAAAGAGATAGATTGTGATGGATGATGGACAGAAGACAGAATATTTTATGTGTATACTTTCAGAAGGGAAATTAGGCCTTCATTGGTCATCTATATTAGATTGGAGTGTAGTATCAAATGTACTTTGTGCTAGACAATGTGCTTTTCAACATTTTTAATAATAACCTAGATGAAACTGAGGGAATAATGATCAAAACTTCCAATATCACAAAAGTAGGAGGAATGTCTAATACTTCAGAAGAGAAAGAGAAGATCTAAACAGGTTTGAACTGGATCAGAAATAAACAGGATGAAATTTAACAGGAAGAAATGTAAAAAGTTACATCTGAGAAAGGCACAAAAGTATAAGATGGGAAAGTTCATGTGAAAAAGATCTAATAGATATATTATATAAGCCAGCTGTGTGATGAAATATTGCTGAAAAGGTAAGTGCTATTTTGGAATGTATTAACAAGAGCATATAGTCCAGATCAGGGGAAGTAATTTTTCCACACTACTGTATTTTGCATATTTCTGGGCATCACAGTTTTTTAAAAAAGACTGATACATGATAATGCATCAGAGGACACTAAGATGATGAAAGCACCAAGCCCTATGAGGAACAGTTAAAAAACTGTGCATGTTTAGCCCACAGAAGAGAAGACTGAAGTATATAATAGCAGTCTTCAGGTTCCTAAAGAGGAAATCTATTATTCCACATTCAGACAGGATCTGAATCAATGACCTGAAAGTACAGGAAAGGAGAGTCAGGTTAAATATTACGAGAAATTTCCTGACAGTAGGAACTGTGAACCAGTGGAATAGCTACCCCAAGAAGTGGCATGTCCTCCTCGCTGGAGGCAGGATAAGCATTTGTCCAAAAGACTTTAGCAGATCCTGCACTAAGCAGGGCATAGGAATAAATGACCTCAATTATCCTTTCCAAATCTATGAAAACCAACAAATACTTGTGATCCAAAAACTATTCACCCTAGGCTTCTCTGTTCCCGAGTAGTGTGAGAATATCTACTGGCTGGGAATAAACAAGACACTTTTTTTTGCTTATATTGTAGATTTAATTGTAATTTGAATTTGCCTTTGGTTTTTCTTATTGTATACTAATAACATGATCAAATGAGTTGGGCAGTATATATGTATCTAATAAATAAAAACAAAAAGCCTATGATTCCAGCACTATTACATTCTGCTTCATTCAGTTTTGCAGTTACTGTACATCTATGACAACATATGAATTAATGGATTTGATTCATAATTAAAACTGGAGGGCAAAGGATATAAGGGGCTATGGAAAAACTGGCAGAATCACCACTTTCACTTATGAAAATGAAGTCTACTGAAGACCATGAATATCTATACAAATACTGGGAAAGTAACATAAAATACACACACAATAAGCTTCCAAATGAAACTCTAAAGAATGAGGATTTAAAATAGGCTTACCTGTTCCATTAAAAATATTACTTGATAAAGAGTTATTCATTCCAAATGCCTGATTCCTATTCATTCCAAATCCAGACATGCTAACATAAACAAAAAAGAAAAAAAGGGAAAAAAAAGAAAATTTACATATATAAATAATCCTCTAAATAAATATAGATCACCTTAGTTTGACCGGCAGGAGATGAAAAAACTACACAAACTAGCATGTCACTCATATTGTCTGTTTTTTATATGTTCACTCCTCCTCAATTGATCAGTTTAAACAAAACATAAAATAAGAGCTTGGCTTGATAATAGAGCCAACCAGCAATAAATGGTGGTCATATGGTTGGTAGCAATTGCTTCTCATTTGTGAATAAAAACTCTGGCTAAAATAGGAAGTGAGTTACTGATACCAATTGGAAATTAAATTCTGTTTTCTAAACTGGAAATAATCTAGGCTGATAACCATCTATGAACTCTTAATGACTATATCCCAAACACAGATGGGAGCCTGATGGGAAAGTCAGCCTACACATGCTTTGCAGGAATTATAATCTCACCACTGCAACCTTTAATAGGACATAGCTGCACATTGTTATATTAATGCACCAAAAGATGCCATGAAATATAAACTGAATTGGATGTAAAGCATTTAAAAATTAACACTCTGTGTGTTCCAAGGCCATTGTTTGAAACAAACTGTTATTATAAAAAATGTTGGGCTGATACTGCTGATCTGTAGCAAAACCGAATTGAAAGTAAAATGCAGCTCTGAAGATCTATAAAGCATGATCAGTCCCACAAACTTTTAAGAATCAAAGAAATCCAAAACTTCTTCCTGAAGTTACAACAGTACATATCATCTTGTGTGCCACAATCTTTACATGATTTACAATGAAGATACTTCCTTAATGTCACACCTCATAATTCATAAGCATAATGCTATTTCTACTTTGTCTTTCTTCCTGTTTCTCACTGTCACCGTTTGTTTTTTCCATTTAGCCCTTTCTTTTTTATATGAAAAAACAATTCATGAAGAATGTACCGCTAGGTATATTTGTACCACCTATGCTTAAGAAAGGATTTAGCCATGAATATAAGAGTATATGCTTATTAATATGTTGTCTGTAACAGATCAGATGCAACAGAAATATTAATTTAACCATTTAACTGAAAATGGATCTTTAATTGGTAAGTTAGACTCTCAGGAAAAGTATTAGAAACAAGAGTAACTCTAACACCATTTACCCCTTTCTTAGAAACATTGTATTTGATACAGATATTTTCCTAAACAAGGGTTAATAGTTGCTATTTTCAGTCAACAAGTAACCAAGACTGATACATTGAGTTAATATAATGGTGGGAAAAAGCTGCCTTTTACTTAAGGGATCTACAAGAAGAAAAATTAGACCATGAATTTCTATTTAATATTTGCTTTCTTTCCTACAATCTTTTAAGCTCGGATTGGAAAAATGTAATGAAATAGAGAATCTAATCCAAAACAGGCTTCAGAAGTCACATATGACATAGCAAATAATTTTGGAAAGAAGATTAGTTTGTAAGACCTGAGGAGTTTGCTCAGAACTAAGGATATAATTTCATTCCAGTGATGAAACAACCATTGCAAAACACAATTTATCTGCCTGCGGTACATCTTGAAATATGCTCCACTTCTTTATCAGAAAAGTAGTGTGCATAGGAATGGAGAAAAATGAAAACGGAAGCTCTTTGTGTAACTGAGTGCCCTTCATATAACGTAGGATATACCACCCGGAATGTATCATACCTGTTCACAGTAAAAGGTTGTCGAGAGGGTTGTTGCTTTGGCATACAAATTATGCTGGGTGAACTTCGATTAGGACTGCCTAAACCTGAACTGCTCATGCTGTTTGTCCTGCTCGGAATTCCAATGCTCTGACCAACCTGGGAGTGGTTCATCATATTCCTAGGATTCATAGGCAATATACCCCTGAAAAATATGATACAATAGCGAATATGTCAGCATATCATTATTTCCACTTTGTCCAAGCCAATCGTTTCTACGGTAAGTAGACATTTTATACTCGCATAAAATGAGTTTTTTTTATAATGAAGACCACCAGTTGTCCATCTTTTTCTTTTTCTTTTTTTAAGTAAACTTTATTAATTTTTAAAAACAAATACAAAGAAACAAACAAAAATTCAGTCAACATATTTAACGGTGTTGTGACATTATTTTGACTATTTCTAATATGTGTGTTAAATATCATATACAAATATATACCACTATACATATTTATTTGTCCATCTTTTTCATTTGTATCAACCGAGATTGGTAGTGTTTTTGAAATTTCAGATTTACACTGAACTCCCAATTTCAATTACGCTCAGATATTTAAAAAACAATATTAGTGCTCAAGATTCTTATATTCCATGAAAGCTCTAAACGAACTTGGGAAAAATCAGTATGGGCTTACAGGCTAAAGTTGCGGTCCTCAGATTGTGTGCTATGGTACCCCAGGATGCTGCAGCAAACTCACAGGGATATTTTATTACTTAATAAATAGAACTGTTAGTAAGTTCACTGGAGCTCCCTAAGCTTCTGTTAGGGCCACTGAAATTCAAGAGAGCCCCAGAACCCCTAGGCCGGATGTTGGCAACCCACAGCCCGCGAGCCGCATAGGGCTCTCTTGCCCCTCTCCTGCAGCTCCCTGTCCCATCACTGGCTGGCCCCGCCCCTCGCCCTCCCCTCCCTCACCTGGCTTGAGAAGGTAAGGGTGAAG
>JAOYMU010000283.1:38826254-38836892 GCA_025802295.1 Psammodynastes pulverulentus
AACCGCTTAGAGAGGGCTGTAAAAAGCACTGATAAGCGGTATATAAATCTAAAGTGCTATTGCTATTGCTAATTACTAAGAATCAGTACCTTTAAAGGCAGCTTCTGAAATTAGTAATACTATCAGGAAGCTTATAATGTGAGCTACTCAACAGTATGAAACTCACCTAGGAAGCCCAATTACTTTTTCATGTAAATAGTAAGTACAAGTGCTTTGAAAAATACTGATACAACTGAATCCATACATTAAACACTGTCCTGCCAAAGAAAGAAGGAAGCAATCTTTTCCTTGATCAAATATGGAAACCAAAGTGCTTTTGACCTTTGCTAGTTTTCTCAGTTTCATGAGAACATTTCTTCACTTCAGTTACTGAAACAATGTAATCTCAATAGATAATTATAATTCTTGCTGTCTTGGATTTATGATCTTTTAAACCACGATTCTAAGTATCTTTCCATTTCCTTCAATATCCAAAGTGTGCTTATATATACTTTGTTCAATGGGAAAACTCTCCTCATTGTAGAGAAAATTAAGATTTCAATAAATCTAATTGTATGGGTGAGCAAAGTTGCCAGAGCCTTCAGCGATCTTTTTACTTCCAGTTAAGATATAAATGGATTATCAACTTTTGTAAACAGGAAAAGCCCCTGAAAACCTAAATATCAGAAATTATCCAACCATATTAAAGACATATCAATAATCCAATACCTATCAGTTCAATGAAAAAATACTAGTCATGATGGCAGTGAAATCTTGAACTACACTAGAGAACAACCATCCTGGAATTGGTACTGATTCCTTAGAAACTATGGGAAGAGGCAATGAACCTGTCAGCTGGACCCTGAAAACCAAACAAGATGCTACCATGCCAAAGACATCTCTATCTCTGCACTTACTTGATATGACTTATATTCTTTTATTTTACAAGTAAATAGGAAACTACCATGCTGCAAAGCACAAACCCAAAGAATACTTATTTTTATTTTCAAGAATAGGACTGGGTCCCCAAATAAACTTGAGGCGTTTTTAAAAAATCAGCAATGACAGGCCTCTGGCCCAGTTTTATACTTGAATGCTAACCTCTTGCTGTCCCCCAAAAGGAATTTTAAAAGTATTCAACAAGAATCAAGGAAATGATGGGGCATAATATTATTTAATTTTTAAGTAAAAGGGCACCTTGTGACTTTCATCCCATCACAGCAATTGTTTTGTGAGAAGGCCCATAACATGTTATCAACATTTCAACCAAATATCAGCCAGAAAAGGTCAAATACATTGATCCCAAAATCCTGTATCAATCTCAATGTGACACTTTATCAATTAAATTTTTTGCAGTCCAATAAATGTTTGCATTTTGTGACAATTGTGACTCAGAGCCTCACCACTATGAGGATGGACTAGGCAATATGCCGAGCATTGATCTGCATTTGAAAACTATTTGGAAACTGTAATTAACCTAGACTGAAGCTGCCCATGTGCTGGTGGAGAAAGGCTATAACAACCATATTTTCAGACATTGCTCTTAAGTTAGTGTTGCCCAAATAATGTAATAAATACCAAATTACATATATTCCAAATTGATATTTGTCCAGATCAGAGACTCAGAATGGTTGAAAGAACCAAAATAGATGAATGCAATTCCCTTCCACAGCTTTCAGGCCTATGATGCTGCTACATTAAATATCCAGGTGGCTATGGCTAGAAGAACTTCAGCTCAAGTATTGGCAAGTTACCAGGTAAACCCTCAAATCTACAGTTACAAAGATAGATTTATCAAACAACAAGCAGACTATAAGACGGCCTGACAAGATAATTATGAATTATCCAAGAGAACAGGGGTGTCAAACTCACTACAGTGTCATTCACGTGACATATTGCGACTTTTCGCTAAACCAGGAGTGGACGTGGCAAGCACGAGTTTGACACCCCTGCAATAGAGATGCAAGATCTTCTTTCTCCATATTTGTCCAGATTAGCTAAATCATTCAGGCAATAATTAAAGGTCCAGTAAAAACAAATAACCACTTTGTAAGTAGCTTCTCTAGTGTTGGACTTGCCAACCAAGCCAATGCTTCTTTCAAGACACTACATAAAGTGTGTAATACAACTATTGTAAGCAGCCAGGATATTTCTGGAAAACGCTGTCAAGTCTGGACTGCTTTGGAGGAAAAACTGTTTATACATAGTGACTTATCTGCGAAGAACTTATAGATAAGAATCCAGGTTAAATAGAGTAAAGTGTGCTCATGATTAACCTGGAGAAAATATCCATTTCTATATTCCCAATTAGAGAAGAAAAACTAGGGTTGCAAGACCAGAATGTTAATTTCCATTCCCAAGCACTCTTCCCTGACCAACTATGATGTGCAATATAAAGCTGCTGTTCTACTGAGCAAAATATATAGGGGAGGGGAGACTTTTTTAAAAAAAAAGTTGATACTGATTTCACCATTTACCAAATTCCCTGCAGTAAAGGAATCATCAGCCCATTAATTTTAGTGAATATGACTAGACAATTAAATGTTAAGATTAAAATAAATAGAATGAATATTATCTTGAAAAATTGGCATTTGGGAAAGTTTAAGATTTTCAATATACTGTGCAAATAGTGCTATAAAAGTTACAATTATCATAAATATTACAATTAATTGCCGTGTATGATTTACTGAGAATGTTAATGGCAGCAAATAAAATATTGCCAATTCAGTTTAAAGAGAGTTAATTTTTAGTACCATAGCCTTAACATTAAATCTATTCCAGAAGCTACAGTCCTATTTGGACCTCATTTTTTCAACCATACATATTTAACACAACAAATAAATACACAACAAATTTATCTTATTATTCCTAAACTTCTTGAAATGTTTAGCAAAGAAATACTTTATCAACCACTTAAAAATCTTCCTAAAAGAATCACCTAACACACACTAGGAAAATATCTACCTACCTAAAAACCGTAATTTTGCCCATTAATTTTTTTGTCTGTTGAAGCAAGCAAGCTTTGATGGATACTTCCTGTAAATGAAGTAGATTGAGTTATTAGAAAAGTTGTGTGAATTCACAACATTATCAAATACAATGTTTTATTTTATTAAAAAATATCAAACATCAAACATCAAAAAGCCCAATTTATTTTACTGAACTCTGAAAGTACAACCCAAAATACTAGAACAATTTCAAAACATATGCTATCTATGAATTTGTCTTTATTAATCTCTGTTCCAAATTTAATCACCAACGGTTAATTGCACTTTTTTCTTAAAATCTAGTTTAAAGAACTCTCAGACTTCTAAATCTGTTATTTAGGATGCACTTATTGTCACTGTTAAAAAACTTCTCCAATCTTACAGTATCACTGAGGAATAACTCTATACAATACATGTTGCTGTTAATTTGATTGGATCAATCATAAATAGTTTATACATACATACAGTAAAGTGCAAAAATATTATTTAATGCAGGTAGTCCTTGATGTATAAACTCAATTGAACCCAAAATTTATGTTGCCAAGAAAACATTTTATAAGTGAATTTTACCACATTTGTCGTAGGTGTGAAGGGAATCACTGCAGTTGTTAAGATAGTAACAAGGATTTTAAGTGAAACTGGCTTCCCTATTGATTTTGCTTGTCAGATCACAAAAGGTGATAATATGACCCTGGGACACTGCAACTGTCATAAATATGAGTCAGTTGTCAAGTGTGTAAATTTTGATCACATGATCATGGGGGTGGTGCAATGGTCATAAAATGTGAAAAACTGTCATAAGTCACTTTGTTCAGTACTGTTGTAACTTTGAATGATCACTAAATGAACTGTTATAAGTGGAGGATTACCTGTACTGGACAATTTATTTTCTCAATTTTTTCCGTTATAACTCTCCATTTATGAACAATGTTAAAGATTGTCCTTATGCAGAGGTGTAAAACTCAAGGCCTGCGGGCCAGATCCGGCCCACGGGGTGCTTAGAGCTGGTCTATGGGGCTGCCCTGGAAATAGTGAAGGATCGGCCCAGGGTGCCTTTGCCAGCAAAAAAGGAGCTCATGAGGGTCGTGTGTGCCTCCCCCCCAGCTCCATTTTCACTGGCAGAGGGTTACAGGAGGCCACTGCAGCCAAAAATGGAGCTCGGGAGCCCGGTTTCGCTCACAGAGTGCTTGCCCCGACACAGGTGCCCCACAACACAAGTGACATCATGCTGGCCATGCCCACCCTTACCGTGCCCACCCCCCCCCCGAGATCAAACACAACCCTTATGCGGCCCTCAATGAAATCGAGTTTGACGCCCCTGTTCTAAAGCAACTCATTTCTGATAGCTCTCTGGTATCAATTCTATCACCACAGAATTTGGTCTTTTTTAGCATAAGCAAGTGAATCAAATGCACTTGTTTTAATCTTTGTAGCTTATACTCACAGGGAATGCAGGCCATAACAGAGTCAGCAACCCAAAAATAATTAACACTGCATAGAAAGAAGCCATAAACTCATATACAGTTAAGAATGATTAAAGTCTAGGGAAATTGTATTCCAATTTTACTGATATAAATATGTAAATCCCTTCAAAGTGAACTCAGTTCATAATTTCATAGATAAGTCGATAAACATCCATTGGCAACAATGTAGAACTGATTTGGTAAAACCTCACTTATGATTGTAGTATGAGCACTCTGGTGGCTTGATGCCAGAAAATTTGGCCTACTCTTCTACAGTGCAATTGTTAGAAAACTTTTTTCTATCTTGGATTCCTTTATGTTTTATGGCTTAAAAATCACAAACATGCACATACACCAATTTTTAAATAAAGTTACATTACCTTTTTCTTTTTCAAACATCTTCCTAGCTTGATAGTTCATTTCTTAACTCATCATGTCCCAAAGCAGAGTACTTTGTGAGTTATACATCACTATCACTAACACTATTTATTTTCCAATCCTGAACTTTTTTCTTCAATAAAAACAGAATGTGATTATTATTTATTATGGCAGCAGTACCATATTGCTGCAACAGACAAACATGGCTGACAATTTTCCACGACACTTACATAACAGGCATAAAGAAGTTTCATTTCTTGTTTTATCTTTTTCTCTTAATGAGGAATTGTAATTTGTGGATTTATTCCACAAACTCCCAATATCATTCAGACAGCATAAATGAAGGACATTTTAAAGTGGGGAAAAATTGAAACTTTTTGTAGAGTTGAATGCCCTCTTAATTAAATCTTGTAACATATTGCTAAGACAGCTTGAATTAAGAAAGCTAAATTATAGAGATGGCCTATATAACAATGTAAATTTGAGAATTCTGAAATTAGTTTAATAGTTAGATAAGAAGAACAGACACAAAAGCTAGAAGCTAACAGTTGAAATAGCTTACAACTGAAATAGTTAAATAACAAACATCCATGCTAGAAGTATATGACTCTCCATAATGGTTCAATTTAAACAGAAAATTAATGAGGATGCTATATTTATTTTATGGAAATGGAATTATAAAACTGGAAATTATGTTGCTGTCAGTTTCTGGCCAAAAGTTTTGCCAACTGCCAAAGGTTGGGCTAAAGTTCAGGAATAGAAAGCTAATAAAAACAAGCTATACCAAGCAGCTATAAGAATAATAGGCAATTTTAAATTATGTTAGAGGCTTCCAAACAAAATGGAGGTCGGGGAAGTCAAAGGGAAACAAGTTAAATTTAGGAATAAGAATTCACTCTTCCTCAAGCAGACCAATTCTGAATGTTTGTATTAAACATTCACCAAATCTAACCCACATAATCAAGTAAATTGAATAAATGAACCTGGATGACTGAGAATCTCTACAGACTATTAGCTATACAATTTGGGATGAACACCCTTGGAATGGTGTAGGAGTAGGAATGGATTTCCAGAGAGAAAAAAATTGCAGACTACAGGAACCAGGAGCATTACTCAGGTGACCCTGAGGACACAGTTAAACTTCCAAGTGCTTCAACGACTCCTAAAACAGGGGTGTCAAACTGAAGGCCCAGGGGCTGGATCCGGCCCATAGGTTGCTTAGATCTGGCCTGTGGGGCTACCCTGAAAATAGTGAAGGACTGACCCGCAGTGCCTCTGCCAGCAAAAACAGAGCTCATGAGGGCTGCACAGCGCCCTCTTGAGCTCCGTTTTCACTGGCAGAGGGTTGCAGGAGGCTTCGCAGCCGGAAATGGAGCTCGGGAGCCCATTTTCGGTGGCAGGGTGCTTGAGCCCCCACAGGTGCCCCCACACAAGTGAGGTCATGCTGGCCATGCCCACCCCAGCCCCCCGAGACCAAACACAAACCTGATGCAGCCCTCAATGAAATCGAGTTTGACACCCCTTTTCTAAAAGGATGCAAATGACCAGCTGTCTGCAAGGAATATAAATCCTTCCATTCTCCACTATGCTGTCAGTGCTGAAGAAACTTCTTGGATGAAAAGTGAAACGTCTTCAAAAGAAAAAAGAAAAAAGTCCAGTTGCCTCCTGAAAAAAACACTCCTGGGACAACCATGACCTGGATAACCGAGAATCTCTATACACTTTTAAACTGAATAAAGTAGCAATGCAGGGAGCCTGTTGGTGCAATGGTTAAAGTCTGGTCTAGAAACCATGAGACTAGATCTTCCTTAGGCATGAAAACCAGCTATGTCACTTTGAGACATTTTTTCTCTTTTAGCCCAACCTACCCCACAGAGCTGTTGTAAGGGAACAGTATTGGGTATGTTCACAACCTTTATATATAAAAAAGATAGGATAAAAATGTAGTAGTAGTGATGATGATGGTGATGGTGATGGTGATGATGATGATGCAGCATATAAACTCATAGATACCATGTAATAAAATTAAGATTCAAGAAGTTGTTTCATTTTCCTTAAATTGTAAAATAATCTAGAATAAATTAGCTTGTTCCAATGCAATTAATAGGTCACATACAATAACTGATTCTTGAGGAAAATTTTTAAATGAATCTCCAATCAGTTTTTCGAATTATTAATTTTAGGAACTGACCATGAACATGAGGTCAGCAAGCAAGCTTGAAATGGAGCATTTTATTGATTGTTTTCATTTCTATTTTCATCTTAGCTCCAGAGAAAATCATGTTGTTGTTAATTATTGTGACATACAGAATAGCACTATGTAATATAATTATAGTATGGTAAGATAATATTAGGACTTCAAAATATAATGGAACTATATTTAAGACAATGTAATAAGTATTTAGGAGGAAAGTGTTCTGAGTTATGGCTAGTTGCTATGAGATCTGAACAATTTCATGCAACATAAACAAAGTATGTTATTTTAAAAGATTTTAGAATTGACATTTAATTGATTTTGCTGACAGATTGTAAAACTTTTCTATTCCTCTGAAAGAAATTACACTTTTTCCAATTTATACTGATTTTCTCAAGAAATAAATACAAAAATAAAGTTTAATGTAAATCAAGATGTTAGACTTGCAATTTTAGGGGGGGAATCCTATGATTAGGATATTTAGAAATGTTACTGAAAATAAAAATGCCAATTTTATAATGCTCTACTACAAACACATGGTTTGTCCTGTGTTAATTCTTCTGGTCACATTTGGAAAAAGATGTAACACAGCTGGGGGAAAAAAGCAATTGGCCAATCAAAACGATCAGGGCTTCAAATACTTCTTTCTGTGAGGGAAAAGTATGTTTGAGACTGCACCTTGGGGGAAAAAATAACCAAATGGAGACATAACAGAGAAGTTTAAAATCATATATGGGGTAGAGAATGTAAAAAGAGAAAAGTTTTTCTATTTCCAGAAGACTAGGAATAGTGCTACCCAGCAAAGCTGATAAGGAAATTTAGAAAAGAAAAAGAAAGCATCTATTTACACAGTGTATAACCAATCTGTTGCAAACATTACCACAAAGTGTAGTGAAAACCATTGGTTTTAAAAAGAGAACTATTAAGACAGTGAAGATTTACAGAACTCAGCCTCAATCTTATCTTACACTTCTAAGTATTAACTGCAATGGAACAGTAGTGGGGAAAAATATGTCTCCATCTCCTCCTTTTGAGCATACAAGAAGCACATGAGTAGCCACTGTGAAACGAAGTGCTGGCCTTAAAATAGGTCTTGGCTGCATCTAATGCAGCTATTATGTTCTTCATCCATTACACAGTCATATTCAAACACACAAATAAAAACTCAGGCACTGAAAAATTATTCAATGAGAAAATATTATGAAAACATTGTATCTTTTGTAATATTTTCCTTCTGTTAATCCTTATGTTTTAGAATGTGTTTCTAAAATCTGCCTATTCCTTAATTTGAAAAAAAAGCTAAATAAAATACTAATTATTGCACAACCAAATATGAGATCAGCAAAAAATATTTGGAGGAATCTCATCACTTGTTTTGCAATATTCAAAAGACCAGGATTTTTGATGTTAGAACGAAGACTCAGCTTGCTTCTGAAGTATAAAGTTGACTGTGATTCCATTATCTGAATATATCAAAAACAACAGAAGAGAAAAAAATGAGCTATGTAAGAGGATCCATAGAACAGTTGTTACATGTATCTATGTTACAAAAGCCCAACTCTTTTACCCTTCAAAATTTACTAGTTTGTGCTAATCTGTATAATAGAAATCTTAGCAATTTATCATGACTTCAAACTAATAAAATGTTCTAAAACTGTTGTGGTACAATGTTTAGAATGCAGTACTGCAGATTACTTCCTCTGACTGCCGGCTACCAGCAGTTTGGCAGTTCAATTCTCACCAGCTCAAGCTCGGCCTTCTATACTTCCAAGGATGGTAAAATGAGAAGCCAGATTGTTAGGGGCAATATGCTGACTCTGTAAACCGCTTAGAGAGGGCTGTAAAAGCACTGTGAAGCAGTATGGTATATAAGTCTAAGTGCTATTGCTAAAACAACGGATTCCTTCATTGTTGAATACAGCATACCTACAACTATATGGTAATGCTAACCTTCTGGATTAGCTGTGAAGGTTGGAGGGATGGGCATTATCTTAAGAGTCATATTCTTCCTACCTGAGGGCTCATTTTCATTTGGGAAAAGAGATGCTAGGTCCACAGGAACTTTCATATTGGATGCTACAAGGATTGGCACCTTTTCTGCTGTACAAATACATGAAGCTGCCTGGAGAGGTCCATCAGCATGAGGTGAAAGATACTGAATTATATATTTTCAACTTAAGCCAAACAATGATGCAACAGAGGCCCTGTTCCGTTGTTTGGAGACTATGGGAACCTGGATGTTGGAAAATATATTCTGGCTAAAATCTAGTAAAATGGACTGAGCTGGAAATACTTCCATACTAGATGGATGAATGTCTACAGAAATTCTCAGTCATCCAGATCATGGTTTTCCTCAAAGTGCTTTTTCAAGAGGCAATTGGACTTTGTTTTACTTTGAAGACATTTCACTTCTCATCCAAGAAGCTTCTTCAGCTCTGACTGGATGGTGGGGAATGGAAGGATTTATATTCCTTGCAGACAGCAGGTCATTCGCATTATTTTGGAGAGTCATTGATGCCATTTGGAGGTTTGTCTATGTCCTCAGGGTTACCTGAGTAGTGCAAATGGATGTGGAGCCCACCATTTAGTTAGAGCTGAAGAAGCTTCTTGGATGAGAAGCGAAACATCTTCAAAGAAAAACAAAATCCAGTTGCCTCTTGAAAAAGCAATTTTGGGACAACCATGATCTGGATGACTGAGAATATCCGTAGATACTTATCTTCACTGAATGCAAGAAATGGTGCAAGAAATAGATACTTGTGAGAAGGATTTTTCAGTGGTACCTTCCCCCAACCCTCACCTCCAGTCTGTAACATCCTAGAATGCCCTAATGAGGCACTCTTTATTGTCTTTTTGACACTTGAAAATGTTTTTTTTTTATTCTCTCAGGCATTTTAATCAGTCAGTCTGCTAATTTTAAACATATATGGTGCTTAGTAACTTTTAAATTATTTTGCCCACTGCTTTTATTTTTTAGCGTTATATACTTCAATTACTTGATTACTGTGTTTTATTGTGTATTTTAGTAGTTTTTAGAATTACATGATTTGTATTTTATTGTGTTGTAAGTCACA
This sequence comes from Psammodynastes pulverulentus, assembly GCA_025802295.1. NCBI lineage: Eukaryota > Metazoa > Chordata > Lepidosauria > Squamata > Psammodynastidae > Psammodynastes > Psammodynastes pulverulentus. The sequence continues at coordinate 38,836,330 of JAOYMU010000283.1, forward strand.
CTGGGGCAAACTTGATTTTGAAGGGTTGTTTTCAGGATGTAAATATAATGAATCACTGAAGTAAGCAGGGAACAATGAAGAATTTGGATGTGTATGTATATATTGCATTGTTTTAATATTTAATTCATATTATCAGATATTCTACTCCTTCTTAACTTGTAGGAGAAATAAAATCCACTCAAGAAAGAAGAAGTGCCCTTCACTTGTTCCGTCTAGGAGGAGCCATGCTCCGAATTGTGAGGAGTAGAAAACGGCCTTTGCTCCATTTTATGCGCTGTTGGCACCTAGTGGCTCCCCACTTAGTGGAAGTGAGTGAAATTGGGGATGGGAAGAGAAAAAAAAATACAGAGTTTATACTATTTTCACATTGAAATTAGCACCCCATATTTTTTATTTTATTTTATTTAGAAGAATGAAAAACTGCCTCATTTCAAAGATTCTAAGACAAGAGTGTCCAACCGTGGCAACTTTAAGATTCGTGTCCCAAAGGTGCTTTTTCAGGAGGCAACTGGACTTCCTTGTTTTTTCTTTTGAAGATGTTTCTCTTCTCATCCAAGAAGCTT
>JAOYMU010000283.1:38847324-38860222 GCA_025802295.1 Psammodynastes pulverulentus
ATCTCTTCAAGAAAATTGGAGATATGAAGGGAACATTTCATGCAAAGATGGGCATGATAAAGGACCAAAATGGCAGGGACCTAACAGAGGCAGAAGAGATTAAGAAGAGGTGGCAAAATTACACAGAAGAACTATAAAAGAACGAGCTTAACGTCCCTGATAACTACGATGGGGTGATCACTGTCTCGAACCAGACATACTAGAATGTGAAGTCAAATGGGCCTTAGGAAATCTTAAAAGGCAATGCAGTAAAAGTGCTACACTCAATTTGCTGGCCACAGGATTGGAAAAGGTCAGTTTACATTCCAATCCCAAAGAAAGGCAATGCCAAAGAATGTTCAAACTATCGCAACGTTGCACTCATTTCACATGCTAGTAAAGTTATGCTTAAAATCCTACAAGCTAGGCTCCAGAAATATGTGGATCGAGAACTATCAGAAGTACAGGCAGGATTTCGAAGAGGCAGAGGAACTAGAGATCAAATTGCTAACATACGCTGGATCATGGAGAAAGCTAGGGAGTTCCAGAAAAACATCTACTTCTGCTTCATTGACTATACTAAAGCCTTTGTGTGGATCACAACAAATTGTGACAAGTTCTTAAAGAGATGGGGGTACCAGACCATCTTATTTGTCTCTTGAAAAACCTACATGCGGGTCAAAAAGCAACAGTGAGGCCTGGAAATGGAACCACTGAGTGGTTCAAAATTGGGAAAGGAGTCTGGCAAGGCTGTATACTGTATCATGAGAAAGGCAGGGCTAGATGAATCAAAAGTGGGAATTAAGATTGCCAGGAGAGATATCAACAACCTCATATATGCAGATAACACCACTCTAATGGCAGAAAGTGAAGAGGAACTAAAGAACCTCTTGATGAGAGTGAAGAAAGAAATGAGGTGGTTGGATGGAGTCACTGAAGCAGTCGGCATGAGATTAAATGGACTCCAGAAGATGGTGGAGGACAGGAAGGTCCAGAGGAGCATTTCCATGGGTCGCAATGGGTCAGACACGCCTTCACAACTAACAACAACAACAACACAGTGTGGATTCCAGGCAGATGAGCTGTATTCGAGAATTGGTCTGGTGAAGCTTTTGTATGCCCTGGTTTGCAATACAATGTTACTGGAGACGAAGCTTCGCAAAATTAGTTTAACAACTCTTAATGCCTTTTTGACAATGCTGTTACAGTGAGCTCTGGGGCTTAGATCTTTTGAAATGAGTACTCCTAGGTCCTTGAGAAGTGAGGGTCGTCTACGAAGTCGTATCCACCCAGTCTGTGTTTAGTGTTCTGATTTTTGTTGCCAATGTGTAAAGACAGAGCATTTGTTGGTTGAGATTTGAAGTTGCCAATTGTTCAACCATTCTGACACATAGTCAAGGTCACTTTGTAGGGCAGCACTATTGTCAGTGGTGTTAAATAAGTTTTATGTCATCAGCAAAGAGGACGCAGTTGTTAATACAATCAATTTTAATATGAAAGCTACGGATATTCGTACATATTAGCAGCAGCATATACCACTTTATAGTGCTTTAAAGTCCTCCCTATTGCTACCTAAAATATACATACATTTGGCTCAAACATGTTAATATTACAAGTCAATATTAAACTGTAGATGTGTGCAAAACTGTGTAGGAATATAAAAAAATGAAGATTTTTAGGCTGCTATATAATTTATACATACATATATAAATATTTTCTATATAGCTTCGTGAAGTCAAAGTTCATACTTACTGGGCATGCATTCTTAGATCTCATAGATATATTCAACATGATTCTGCAATACATCAGCTTCAAATCCAAAAATGTGTCTCAGTGTGTGGGAACACAAATGTAGTACGTATCTAAATTCTTAAGTTTTAAATTTCTCAATATTGTACAGTAATCTGTGGAGATCAGTCATATTATCCTAAGAAAAAATGTAGCTACTTCAAAGAATCAGGGTAGAATAAGGTGCTTTAAAAACAATCCCTATTGATAATATCAATGAGACACAAATATAAATAAGCAGTTACTTAATATCTATGAGAAATGTCTCAACAAATCAAAAGCTTTCGTAACTACTTCTCATAACAACTACCTTTCACTAAATTAGCAGATTTTTTAACTATTTTTGTTAATTCAAGATCTCATATAATTTACAAGAACTGCTATTTTTAATTTATTAGCATTTTAACAACCCAACCGCACTCTCGTGGTGATTTACAGTAAAATTTTCAGCACCAAATCTGTCTTGTGCTTCATATACTTTCTTGGATATAAGCAAGGTTGTTAGCTATCTTTAGTAGCTGCTTTTGTATAACTTATAATGACTTGATCAGTAGATGATATTTATGTAAAAAGATTCTTCCTACCGATTTCTTCAAATCAAAGGAAGTGAAAAAAGGCTAGGTAGTTGATGTCATGTGGCAACTCATCTTTGAGCCAATATAAGGCAATCATTTAACCCACTAAAAAATGTTCTCTTCAAACAGCCTTCAGGCCCTACAATTTTTTTAGTCCAGAAAGAACATCCCTTCATCATAGCTACCTTTCAAACCATTCCTGTAGCAAATATAATAAACTTTAATAAAGTATACTGTAGTTACCACTGGGATCTGCCAAACCCTTTGTACGCTAGATTATTAATATACAGGGAAGTCTTCAACAGAACTCTTTTAGATAGGGAAACTACAAATGCAACTGATCCTATGCAGAACATCACATCACATATTTTTCAACTACCTGCAAATCTAGAATCAGCACAGAATACCTAATCATGAAGTTTAATAATACAATATTTCTTCAGAAAATTAGCAATACACTAGCTCATTATAAGCATTGTAAACATTGTAAGATTAGTTAACCAATACTTCAAACTGCAATCCTACACTAAATTACTTAAAACTAAGTTTTATTTATCTACCTATAGGATTGTACTGTTAATTCTTTAAAACTCAAAAAACACAAGTAATATGCTTGATCAACTAATGTACTCTGGCAAATGCAACGAACAGAAAAGCAATGCAAAACATCAAAAGATATTCTTCTTTAATTATACATTAAATTTTGATGTTTCCCATTTTTTTAATCCCAATATTCAAATAACTTTATCTGTTTTATACTCAAAATTATCTCTATCACATCAAATGTATTGTAGAACATTCTAAGCAAGACAGAAAGCCTGAGAATCTGGAGAACACGTACTGTTTCCTATATCTACAAAATTTGAGCCACATAGAAAATTGTATATGACCCAAATACAAGTTGATTGTAAACATACATTTCCTAACAAAATGTAGCAATCTATGTATTATAAATCATAGTTATCAGATACTAAACTGCCTTAGTTTTCTAAACAAGCAAAAAATACAGTAGGAATTTTAGATAATATTGTGAGGAATTTATCAAAAAATATCACAGAATCCTGCCCTAAAAAGCTGCAGTGTGAATAAGTCCATACCCTTTGCTCATTATGTGTAAATAGAAAAATGAAACAAAAAAGAGAGCCTCATATGTCAAAAAAACCCCAAATCATGTTGATTTTGTTTGTAATATTTAAATATAGGTAGTCCTCGACTTACAAGTTCATTTAATGACCATTCAAAGTTATAACAGCACTGAAAAAAGTGACTTATAACAGTTTTTCACAGTTACAACTTTTGCAGCATCTCCATGATCACGTGATCAAAATTCAGATGCTTGGCAACTGACTCATACTTATGACTGTTGCAGCTTTCCAGGGCCATGTGATCACTTTTGAAATCTTCTGACAAGCAAAGTCAATGGGGAAGCCAAATTCACTTAACAACCAGATTACTAATTTATCAACTGCAGTGATTCACTTAACAATTGTGCCAAGAAAGATCGTAAAACGGGGCAAACTCACTTAACAAATTCTCACCAACATAAATTTTGGGGTCAATTGTGGCCGTAAGTCAAGGACTACCTGTATTAAATATTCAATAGTTAAATGTCAATATAAGAAAGAAATGCACAATCAGAGAAATGCATTTGTGTTGTTTTATTAAGACAAACGTCTCACTGATTATATTCCTAGCCTGCAATATGCTTTAACAATTTTTATATTTTACTTAACACTGTGTGATCCTAAACCATGGATAAAACAAATCACAGAATACTATGGTATCTGAGAGAGTAAATTCATTTTTAAAAATGAAAATTTAAAAATATGTATCTGAACAGTTGAAATAAAGTCATTTTATATTATCAGTAACTACATCTACATATCCTATTACAGGAGAAACAACTTTTTGGTGTCCCAATATTACATTAACATTTGGAGGGACACTGACACTGAGAGCCGTATTACAAAATGGTACCAATGAGCAGTAGTTTTTAATTCAGCAACATTATATTAAGCAACACACTTTTTATGTTGGACCACTTATCATGCTAAGTTTTAATTTCTTTAACTTTGGTTTGTCAAATTAATGACAATTGGCTAGATTCGGGGAACATACAAAGAAAAAGTATAGTTTACACATAACAGTGGGCCTTCTCTGCTTTGGCACCCAGGTTGTAGAATCTTCTTGCCCTGGAATGACAAAGTTCCCATCTCTTCTGAACTTCTGAAGATCTCCAAATATGGTTACACTAGCAGATCTAGGATTCCAGGGGACTGTTAAAGTAGTGAGGTGGCTTTTATCTTTATCCATCATTTTATCGTAATTATTATTGCTTTAACTCTTTTTATATTTTTTAATTTTTTAATTATTGAATAATAAAGTTTTTAGATAGTTTTGTTGTACGCTGGCCAGAGTCTCGTTTGTGAGATAGGTGATTGTATAAATTACATAAATGAATAAATAATACACAAAACCAAAAAAACCCCAAAGCAAGCTATTATACATTATGTCTTACCATGATCCTATATTTCTTAACAGAAAAACTTAACAATTTGAGTGTTCTATCACTATTAACACCAAACATTTAAAATACTAATCAATCTTTGTACAGTACTAAACTATTTCTCAGGTATCTAACGTTGCACTCAGGTATCACAATAAGCCAGAAAGATAATGAATTCTGACTACAGATTCCTCAAGATAAGACTTGGTGGAAAAGCGTGTACAATCACTCAACCTACAGAAAAGCTTCAAAGAAAAATATATGTTTACAGTATAAAAATATCCAATAAAAGTATAAATTATAGGAATGCATTCAAATTATAAAATATAAGAGCAGCCTAATCAATAGTTGATGTTCACTAATAATTTTCTGAAATGTTGATAGTTTTTTCTGTGTTTAAAAGTGTGAGTTCTACAAATGGATGCATTTTATAAATGAGTAGAAAGCCATGGATCTGCATGTTTTTAAATTCATATTTAAATATATATTCAACCACGTAAACATTAATTCTAATTACAGATATATAAGAAATATTAAATATTACTGAACTGCCATTGAAGCTATACAATTCAAAAAGATTGATTAGATTTTCATCCTGCCTTTATTTTGTTCAACTCAAGGCAGAATATACAATCCTCCTTTCTATTCTCCTCCCAACTATATGTGATGAATTGATTTGAGAAACAGTGCTCAAAGTCACCCAGACAGGTTCCATGCCTAAGGCAGGACTGGACTCACTTTTCTCATTTTCTAGCCTAGTACATTAACTGCTACACTAAACTGCTTTTAAACCATTAGAGGTCTAAGGAAGGGTGCTTAACAGTTTGGTTCAAATACTGAAAACCCTTACACCTTACAGCTGAAAAATAGTAACCACAGAGCCTCTGTACCTGTCCTAAAAGTAGATGTTCTCAAGGTGTATGTTCAAAGTTTAAAAAATAGACTCAAAAATGTTCAACCATCATTCCCATTTTCCACTACATAGTACCAAAGTTTTAAAAACTGGTGTTGTGATTTTTAATCAGAATTTTTCAGTTTGACATTATGGGGAAACCCTATCTGTGGTTTAGCTATTGGGGGGAGGGGAAAGTTTGAGCAACTAGAGAAGAGATGGCTGAGGATACATTTCTCTACAAATGCTTTGGTAAGTATTTACAAACTATATTTAGTATTACTTACACCTCACACTTCCTGGAAATTAAACAATAAAACAAAGACAGGGATATTACAAATTGCTGTTAAGAATACAGTATGCTCCTACAGGTACTTCGGAATTCTACAGTTTACATATACAAGGTACCAGCCTTTGTGAACTGCAATCCTCTTCTTCATTTGCAACAATAGTGTCTTCTCACAACAGCAAAAAAAAAAAAATATCTGCATAGCATTCAAGTAATCAGTTGTCTAAGATATTTTGACACTCTTGAAAACTTTCCAAGAGTTTAAGAGGCAAAAATTGATATCAAGAACACTACATGACACATGCTAATTGTAATTTTTAAAGGCATCTTATTATTTAAAAAGCGGGTGAAGAGTGGATACGGCTCATATACAATATACAGTAATACATTCAGTCGTCCATAGAACAACTACAATGTAGAGAGAAAATTTCTGTTATACACAGGGTATCAATCTTTACATACCTGACACATAAGAAAAGGATTACATCATATTTTAACCTGAGTGGATGCACTGAACAATCTGTCTCACCAAAACCTAACTCCTGTTCACTAATATGTGACAAGTCTGATCACGTCCCTACATGCAGCAACAATGCAAACAAAGGATCGCTTTGCATTTTGCAGTAAGGAAAAAGAAAATATATTAAAGCTGCCCATTTAAGCGTACTCCAGTATCAGCTTATCACAGAGGAACTGCAGTGCTTATTGCAGAACGAATGCTTTCAAACCAAAACAAGACCTTCAACACTTCGTCTCGAATAAAAAATCGAAACCGATCAGCTAGAAGTTTGTCCTGCAAACATCGCTGGGCCAGAAAGAGATTTTTTTACAGCTGCCCGACGAAGTTCTGGAGGCAACAGGGTCTAAGGGCAACGAGTTACGGGCCTTTTTCACCGGGAAAGCAGGCCCGAAAGTAATAGTCCACCTACGAACCAACACTCACACACACACACTTATAAGGAGGAGTGGATTCTGCACTGTCCGTTTCTTACCCCGACTTTCAGGCATCAGGGGGAACGCGATGCTCCGACGCGGCCCCCGAACGGCGCTCGCACCCCGGAGGCATAAAGGGCAAGGCGAGAGACAAGTAGGCCGAGCGCTGCCTCCGCGAGCGATGCGGACGAGAGGCTTGTGGCGGGAAACGCAGCCGGGGGGCCGGAGAAGCAGCTGAAGCGGGACCCGAAAAGCGCGGCTCCCCTATGCTGCTTCCCGCGGCGGGGCCTCCCCCTTGCTCCGGGCACCGAGGAAGGAAAGGCGGGAGGAGGCAGACGGGCTGGGCCTCGGGGCTCCTGCACTCCCGTGCTAAGCGTCGCGCCACCGCCGCGACGTGTTCCTCCCCCTCCTATTTCCCTCACACATCTCCCCCCCTTCTTGCTCCCTCACAGAGACAAAAGCAAACGGAAACCGAGGAGGACGAGACAGACCGCAAGGAGCCCAAACCGCACCGGACCCGACCGAAGCCCTTCCCCGGCCGCCCGCGGATTCCCAGGCAGATTCGTAGTTGGGCCGCAACAGAGGAGGTGGTAGCGGGGGAAGAATAATAGGGCCGAACTCACCGCATGAATTTTCTTGTCCCGAGGATCCAAGATGGCTGAGCACCCCGCACGGAGGATGCTGGGGGAGCGACCTTTACCCTCTGACCCCACCGCTGTCGTCGTGACCCCGCTGCCGCCCGGCAGCGACTACAGGACAAGCGGGAAGGCAGGCGCGGTAGGCCGGCCTAGGACTGCTTCTCCGATCGAAGACTCGCTCCCGCCGGGGCCTCTGGGAGAAACGAGGCCTCCTGCCTGCCTGCTTCGCGCGCGGCAGGATTCGGGTTTCGTTCTCGCCGCGCTTTGCCCTGTCGGAGCGGCTGCAAACGGCGATGGAGCCGCCACCGCCGGGATCTCGGGGCCCAACTTCCGAGAGAGCGGCCTTGCACGAACCGCGAACTGATTCCGAGACATCCGGGGAAAGGGGGGGAGGGGGCCTTTTCTACACGGTGGAAGGAGGAAGCTGCTGCACTTAACGCGCACACGCTCATTCGGGCCGTTTGGAAAGCACGGAAGCGGTGGCCGTAGTTTTGCACCACGTTTAGAGCTGAAGTTGGGGAGAACTCTCCTCCCCCACCGCCAAGTTGTAATATTTTGCAGTTCCTATTCCGCAATCACTTAGGGATGTTTTCCAAAGTGACATTTCTGAACAAGTAAATAACGATCCTGGATTCCCTACAGGTGTATTTCAAGAGGCGTATGTGCTGCTTCCTCATTTTTGTTGTGCGTGTAAGACTTTTGTGTAAGAATGTGACCACGAAGTGCAATCCTCAGAAAAGCAGCTTGTTAATCGAAGGACAGACGTGTATTTCTATTTCTACCCAATACAGAAGGAGGGATGGATTCATATTCCAATATGGGAATACAGCAACTCCAGTAATATGCCTTCAGCATTGATTAAAATAGAAGAATCCCAAAGCTAAGTCACTGTTGGGGAATAAACTCCCTGTACCAGTCTATTTTCACCTCTCATATATTTGGTATGTGTTGTGAGAATAACAAGGACAGGATTATTAAATATAATATCCTGAGTTTGGAAAACCTTCAGTAAATAATAAAATGCTAGAAGTGGGTATGGTTCCTTTACACAGGACATCAGATACAACATTGTATACCCTAGGAATTGTGTTTAAACTAAGGTCTTAGGACCTATGTATGTGGTAATAACATTCTAGTGCCACACTAATTCAGTATGCTAAGCTTAAAAGCAAGTAATTTAATTTTTTAATTAGATCAGGCACATCTATCACATACATTCTTCAGTTCATAAGCTGACATTTAAATCTGGGTTTCTTTCCCAATGAAAATAGAAATAGTGCACAAATCTACAACTATAGAATCTCTTATACTTGAATGGCAGAGTTTGAAAAAAACACTTTAATGAAACAACTCCCATAAACAAAATCTTGTAATTCCTGATCTTTGTAGAGCATAATATTTTGGATAATAAATTATTGTTTTTCCATGCCTACTATTCTATATATCAAACTGGTACAAAAAATAGTTTTAATAAATGAAACAATCGGGAGGGACAAATGTTTAAATTGCAGGACATAAATTAAGCACTGTAATTTAATGTAGTGATTAAGGCACAAGACTAGAAACACACAGTTCTGGTCCTATTTTAAGGTATAAAGCCAGCTGGGTGTTTTTGGCCACTCACTCTCAGCCTAGGAAGGAGACTGTAGTAAACCATTAGGAAAACTGCAGGAATTTGTCCAAGCAGTCATTAGGATCAACATTGCCTCAAAAGCATAGATACAAATTGCCTAATGATGTAAAGATGTATAAACATTTTGCATTGAAAAATATGTTTGTATTTAGAAGGTTGTCTTCCCTAAAAATGTGTTTAGAATTGCAGATCTTAACTGCTTGTTTCATTTGTGTTACCCATACTAAAATCTTTGCATCTGATTGAAGTCAATATTTTTTACAGAGGAAATTCCTTTCACTTCTCATGTAAGCATTCAGCTTCTAATATGTGTACAAATGATCATCAGCCAAGAACGTTGTCAAACTTAACTCCCGGTGACTTCATAGACACATGTTGAACTTTCTTGGTAAAACTGCAGAAATGACTTGTCATTGCTTTCTACAGTGTTTTTTCAACTAACTGTATAGCCTATTTTCTAGTGGTGGTTCATCCAAATATTACTGGGTCTAATCTTGCTTTTGAGATCAGCCAAAAGTACTGCTACACCCTATGTAGAAAATATGTAGTACTAGAAGTAGCATTAATTGACAATTGTGTTGGGAAATTCCCTTACTGAATTTACTTTTAGGGAAGTATAACTTGTTCTACTTGAATTACAAACCTTTTTTTAGTAGACAATTGTGAAGCACAACTATTGGCAATAAAGACAGCAGCACTTAATTGATCATGGCTCATCCTCCAAAAGCTGAACAGCATTGGACTGAAAAACATTGAAAGGTTGAAAAAATATACATGACACTGACAAGCCATTTCTGTGCTACTCACAAAAAAACTAGACTTGTCCATGTTGCTTCCAAAAACTGAACTGAAGTCTTAATTCCTGTTTGCTTGATCATTCAGTTCTTTATAACTCTTTGCATACAGTGAGTTAGTGCAACATCAGAAAATGGGGAAAGACCCAGCGCATGGAATTGCCAAGGGTCAGACACAACTGAATGGATATCGTCATCAGTGAGCAACAGTTTTCCACATTTGTCTGCCACTATCTGCTTTTCTGAGTATTTGTGAGCTCATGCTCATGATATTAACGATAATGTCTTGCCAGCTTTTCATTTGTTGGCTTCTTTCTAAACTGCTTTTAATTTTTCTAGACATCAGAGTCTACTCCAAAAATTCTTGCTTCTGTATTATGAATTTTTTAAAAATTCACTATCCACTTGTATATTCTAATGTAATCATTCTAATGAATGATTTATTCATCATGCTATTGAAAAAAAATCCTCTTAGCAGTTTTCTCCAGCAACAAAGGCATCAATTTGTATTTTTTTCAGATTTCAGGTTTATAACTGGAAAGACCATATATTTACAAATCATTGCTGTCAGTATGATTTTTGAGTAATTTCTAATGGTCTTTCTCTCCAAAAAGCAGATGTCATTCTGTTCCATTGCAGCATTTTTTGCATCCAGGAAGATAAACTCTATTTCTCCCATCACCTCTTCAGGTATTTGCACTGGACTGATAATAATAGCTTTTTTCCCCTTTAAGTCACTCTTAAAAACTGTCTGGACAAGTTCCTTCAATTTTCCTGACAACGTTTTGAGAACTGGTTTGATGTTTTAGGTCTGAGAGAGAATTACTGACCCAGTCACGCAGCTAGATTTCTGCTTAAGGCAGGACTAGAACTCATGGTCTCTGGTTTTAACTATTACACCAACTGGCTCTCAACAGCTGGCATGACCCTATTTAAAAAAAATTGGGCATAAGAGCAATTTTTGTAACTTCCACTTTGACCTTCACTAAGACATTCAACATAGTTCATCACAATCTTGAATTAGTTATTCCATGTTCTATTGCTTCCTAATCAACATATATATTTTAACTTGCAGATAATGCACTGTAGTCTGATAACATCTATGTTTTAAAGGACAAATTGCCATACATTATAAACTGCAACTCCTGCAATTTAAAGTTTTAGTATAATCAATACAGCAAAAATAAATATATTTTAAATCCTGTTTTGCCTTGTTCATTACTTTATGGAAATTTGCAAAGTGATCATAGGTTCCTCTGTTTTCTCTGAAATCCTCCCACCACTGGTAGTTCTTGTTCCATATATTGTTTGTATATGTGCAATTATTTAGTAGTTGAGCATTCTTTAGAACTGCCCTTGTAGAATTGAACTACATAAGTTGGTCTGTTCTAGTTGTTTGGCCAACACTGTTTTCTGTAACTGCTTACAAACTGTAAGTAGTGCTTCAAAAAACTTCTATCAATATTTTATCAACTCGTAATAAGGAGTTTTTGTTAGCAATATTTTATAGAGCTATTTAAATTACTTTTCAAAATGCCTGGTTCTGGATTGGAACTCCAAAATTCCCTTAAGCCACTACTGGATATGTATCTATGACTACATCTACTCATTTGATGGGCTAATGCTTGTATTAATTCTAAATACAAGTCTTTAGTGGTAGTTTTTTTTTTCTTGACCCACAAGTTTTAGACTAAATTTTGTTATCTCATACCTTCACTGGAAACAATCTTTCTTAAAATGTCTCATTTCTCCATTCTTGGAGCATAGGAAGGCTGGTTTGTCAGAAAGTTAGTCACCCATTGCAAATTGTGTAGAATTGTAGAACTGGAGAAGTCCACCATGATAATCTAGTCCAACTCTTTGCAATGTGCAATAGAACCAATGAAAAAGCCCTATGAGAGGTGACTTCAGATTTTTAAAATTCTCCAGAGATGGAATACCACCTACCTAGGTAGGTAGGCTCTTAAAGCTTGTACATATGTCAATTTCTTTAAATAAATCTAGTACAATTTACAATTGTTTCTGTGGCTATGGAAAATAAGTACCGTAGTTCTTGACAATCTTTAATTTCCTTTATGTGCTTGAACACATCACATCAAGTCTATCTTTCTCTACACTAAGAATTTTTCAGTCTGTTACCATAGGATATGTTCTGAAGTCCTTGTATCAGTTTTGCTGCCCAGTCTCTAACCTGTCAATATCTTTCTTGAAAACTGGTATACAGAATCTACAAAGTACTCCAGAAGTGTTCTCCGCTGTTGAATATAGAGTAATATTAACTTTGTATTTTTCTGATGCAGTGCTTCTTTTAATGCAGCTATATTTCTGTTAACCATTAACAGTTCTGGCAGCTGTTTCATATATCTTGTTGTCAATGACCGCATCACATTGTTTTTGATGTAGTATTTTCAGGCCACTAATCCCTCTTATGGCAGTCATAGGATGGATCCTACTTGACAAAAAGCATCCATGAAAGATTGATGGACGACATCAGCAAGTATTGCAGGCCCAATTGGCAAAAGAAAGCTCGGGACCGTATTGGTTGACAACATGCAGAAGAGGCCTTCATTCTACAGTGGATAGAAAATGGCTAAAAGATAGTGATCAATAGCAATAACACCTAGACTTACAGTATTTTTTCGGAGTATAAGACGCTCCGGAGTATAAGATGCAGCTTAGTTTTTGGGGAGGAAAACAAGGAAAAAAAACCTGCCTCTGCCTCGCAGCAATTTGCCTCCTTGCAGCAAACAGCCTATTTCAGTTTCAGCACAGCCTAATTAGCACAAGCAGCTGATAGTCATTTGGATTGGCTTCCCGAAGATCAGCTGTTTCAGGCTGCAAGGATTGCCATAGCCTATTGGCAATCTCTGC
>JAOYMU010000283.1:39010927-39020989 GCA_025802295.1 Psammodynastes pulverulentus
AGTCTCCGGGTGCTCTTCATAGGGAGCCCCATGTAGAGAGCATTACAGTAGTCCAGGCGGGAGGTAACAAGGGCATGGGTGACCGTCCGTAAGGCGTCCCGATCGAGATAGGGGCGCAACTGGCGTATCCGGCACCAGTTATAATAACTTCAGATAAAGGGAGTGGATTTTTGCTAATTCCTTTATTTCCATATTTAGCTCTATTTGCTTCCCAACCCTTAAGAAAAAAAAACCATCCAGGAAGCATAGGAGGAACTCACAAAACCCCTTCCATTAATGGGAATCCTTTGACATCAAATATCTTTTTAGGAAATCAGTGCACATTTGGATTTGTATTATTATATTTTTATTATTTATTTGTTCACCTGTTTTTAATTTGTATTATAAATGTACACCATAAAATAGTTTGAACCCAAAGTCTCTGCTCACAAAATGGGCTTTGGCCATTTTTATTTCCCCATAGTTTATTTTGGTTCATGAAAGCTTTTCCTATAGGTTTGAGGAGGATGCTTGAGACAACCCCAAGCGGTTGTATGGGAAGCAAAGGTGCTGTAGAAGGGAGAAATAGTAAAAGAAAGATCAATGTATGGCAGCTCACACAAGGCTCAGGAAAGGCATTTTGAGCAATACAGAAGTATTGTTATACTCATACTGCATACTGAAATACTGTGGACAGGGTGGGAAATACCTTATGGGGTCTGAATCCAAATCAATAAAATCAACTCCACTATTGGTTTTACTTATTAAGTCAGTGTAACATAACTTGATCATGTACTCTGTGAGGTGCATATCTGTTTCTATACAAATAGTGTATTAAGCATTTTTTTTAAAAAAAAAATCAAGCTATATTCTGCCATTATGGACATATGGCATTCAATAAAGCATAAATATTTAAGATATTTAAAAAGTTACTGTAAACTAATTAAAATTGAACAATCCTGACTCATAGGAAGGTCTAACTGCTATTCTAAAACTGGAAAAAGTGGAGACTGAGCTAAATTCCTAGGTGCAGCATGGATGTTGTGTAGGGAAGGGTCTTTTCCACATGTATAACAAGATCTCAGAGAGTAAGGGCATCAGAAGAGAACCTGTTGTTCTGATTTAATAGAACCTGATATAACAGATTAGGTCGCAGGTAATCAGGTAATTTTTTTTTGTTTAGAGTATGGTTGTCAAACTCGATTTCATTGAGGGTCACATCAGGGTTGTGTTTGACCTTGGGGGGCTGGGTGGGTGTGGCTGGGGTAGGCATGGCCAGCTCAATATCACTTGTGTTGGGGGCACCTGTGGTAGCCCGGGCAGGGCTGGGGGATCCACTGTCTCCAGCAGAGGAAGGTGAGACCAGGGAGAACACCAAACCCTTGTCCCCTAGAGGAACCTTGCAATCTGTTGGTGGCTAAGTGCTAAGGCAGGACTTCCTTTCCTTCCTTCCTTCCTTCCTTCCTTCCTTCCTTCCTTCCTTCCTTAATTCCTTTTCTTCCGTTTCCTTCCCTCTTCATTCTCCTTTCATCTTCCTTCCACTCATTCCTTCTTTTTCCTTCCTTGCTCTCTTCCCATCTTTCCTTCTTTTTTCTTTGCATTTCCTCTTTCCCTTTCTCCTTTCCTGTACCTTCTTGGATGCTCAAATGCAAAAGGGGAAACATTTCTCCTTTTTTTTTGTTTGCTTTTGGTTTGTTTTCCTAGCCCTCTGGCAGTGAAAACAGAGCCTGGAGGGACCACATCTGGCTCCCTGGGCCCCGCTATCTGGCTGGACATCCTCCTGAAGCCCTCTGCCAGCCCTGTTTTCAGCCTAGACAGCCTCCTGTAGCCCTCTGCCAACTCCGTTTTTGGCCTGGACAGCCTCCTGGCGCTCTCTGCCAGTGAAAACAGAGCCCAGGGGGCCTGCATGCACCCCCCTTGGCCCCATTTTTTGCCTGAATGGCCTCCTGAATCCCTGTGCCAGCCTTTTTGGCCTAGATGGCCTCCTAAATCCCTGTGCCAGCCCCATTTTCAGCCTGGACAGCCTCCTGAAGCCTTCTGCCAGCAAAAACGAAGTCGGGGGAGGCAAGCTCTGTTTTTGCTGGCAGAGGGCTGCAGGAGGCCATCAAGGCAGAAAATGGGACTTAGGAGGGCTATGCGCAGCTCTCCTAAGCTCCATTTTTACTGGCAGGCACCGCAGGCCAGTCTTTCACCGTTTCCATGGCTTCCCCATGAGCCAGAATTAAGCACCCAGCAGGCCGGATCCAGCCCTTGAGTTTGACATCCCTGATCTAGGGATTTAAATGTTAAAACCACTACTTGAAATGGTAGCCAGAAAGCACTGCCAAGCACTGAAGATTTTAAATATGAAATCATTTTATTTCCAATAGTCTGCACTTACTAGCTGCCTGGCTATTTTACACCAATTGTAGCTTTATACACTTCTCAAGGATTGCCCAACATGAAGTACTTTACAGTAGCAAGTTAGCCCTGGAAACTTTAGCCAAGCCTAGCAACTCAGGAATGGTTAGATAAGGCACAGTGCAAATACACTCTTTGGGTCACTGTCACATGGGAACCCAAAGCTATTGGGGAGGAGTCAAAAAGCAAATGTTTAGTTCATTTCTCAAACTTAAGCAACTATCAGGAAGATCAGAGCATCCTGTACAAATAGCTGCCGAGCTGGCTGTCATCAGCATACCAGTGATATCTCATTACAAAGCTCTACATGAACTCTGACAGTAATTTTATTTTTTTGTGAAGGTTGAAAATAATCCTGAAGTTGATTTTTAAAAAAGTGAACCATTGAGTCTAAGATGTCAAGAGAGAATCAGTCACTGTTGCCTTCAGAGATTTATCGGGATTCCTCTTTGTATCAGTCCACTGTCCATATCAACCCAGAGACTATCATAACCACAGTTCACAATCTATTTTTAGGAATTATTCGTCACTGGCATCTGCTAGATTATGACATGATTGTGTGTGCCAACAATATTAGTGAGTTTAAGTGTTTTATGTGTCTGGTATGTTCATTGCTTCGATTGGTAAATCCCATTTTGCATAATACTTTGGTCTAGGGCTAAGCAAAAGGTCTCATTAAAGAAGCCAAATAAGAGCTGTTGCAGGAGAAGTTTCCATTCCTCTCAACACAGCCCAGCAAATGGAAGGAAAACTCTCACTCCATGGATGGAAGCAGATGTAGTAGCTGATGATACCTTCAAACTAAACTTTTACATTTTAGTCTTTCAGCATGCCAAAAAAAGTTATTTTTATGCAGTTCAGGTTAAAGTGCAGCATGATAGATAATGACAGTTATAAAAAAATGGACTCAAGTTCAGAGCACAACAGCTAAAGGGGAAAACTCTGTGGGCCTCCCTTCCCCCTGATGCCCTAGGTCTATGCTTATTTTGCTTATTGGTTGATCCAGAGCTGTCCCAGGCTGTTCTTTTCATTCTATTTTCCACAAATATACTCACATTCATGTAATTTTGAAGCTTTTCCTTTGCAGTTCTCATGGACAAAAGAATATCAGATGGAAAGCAGGGATGGTATTTCTGAGCAAAACTTTCAGGTAAATTATTCCTCCAAAATTGCTGCAGTTGTCCTCCGTTTCGAAGTATAGTTTGGATAGATTTAAACTGAACTAGTGGAATCCTGATTGAACAATATAAATATAGATTTGAATGTTGACATTTACCAAGTGTCAGAATTTGCACTGTTTTCCTGCTCAGTGAACTGATACTACAGTATTATCAAAGTACGCTATGGGTAGGCTTTATCTCTTTGGTTTAATTGGACATACTCACTGGACATGAACTATTTAGACCTTGCCATTAGAAAAAGTAGCCACAGACATATAAAAAATAAGCTCCCTGTCTGTGACACGCAATCCATCTAGAAGATAACGGTCTGGGATGCAGTGTGGGGCACTCACTGCCAGTTCAACCTGGAAGACCTCAGGCCTTAGAAGTGTGTCTTAGCTTAGTAGCAATACTATCTGGAGCTGAGGGAGACTCACTGTTGGTCTATCCAAATGGATCCTCCTCCAGCTCTGAAACATTAGCCCAGAAAGTGAAATAAAACAGAATAGCTTGGGGAAGAAGGAAATTATGATGAAACTTTTAAAAAGTGAGTAAAATATAAATGTGTTTATAACCAGGCAAAAAAAAACTGATTTTGCTTCTTTGTACTACCATCTTTTTCCCCCTTTTTTTTTCTTTCTTTTTCTATTTTCTTTGTTTTTTTCTAATATTTGTATTTGTAATAAAGATTTGTTATATTCCTAATATAACACCTACTTCCATAACAGATAAATTAGGTTTAGTGATTAAATATTCTGGCCTTGTAAAAAAAAAAAAAAAAGCATTTTAAGAATTGGATTCATGTGATTCATTTTGGTTTTGCCAGAAATGAAAACTATAGTAACATCATTCTCTAATAGGTTTTGACATTATTTAAACATCATAAAGTTTTCTAACGAAGCTTTGAAGGAAAACAGATAAATTTCTTTCATATTGCTGCATATACATACAAATATGAATGCTCTGAAATTCTTTCTTACCTTATCAGAGCAGTCATGAACGGAATATAAACCAGAGTTACTAAGAGAACCTTCATGCCTTCGGTGTATTGAAAATGAAAAGGCAGCTGATTTCCTGGAGCTCTTTTATGTGTCAAGGTGGTTCACTGGAACACATTCAACTATTGGTGAGTCAATAACTGTTTGGCAGGACATCTGCAATATGCTGTAAACGCACAGTTGTTTTGTGTAAATATTGTAACCTCATAGCGATGGACAGACCCAAAACAGGATCTACTGGTAGATCACTGAACTATTATGATTTGTTGTTTGTATCTTATGATTTATGAGTGTATCTTATGGTTTATGATGACTTATCACTTTGTTATTTGTATGTCCATTGAGAGTTTATGCACTGGACACAAATTCCTTGCGTCAATTACACTTGGCCAATAAAGCTATTCTATTCTATTCTATTCTATTCTATTCTATTCTATTCTATTCTATTCTATTCTATTCTATTCTATTTCTAGTAATAGATAATAGATCAGCACATTTTCTGACACAAATTAGTTTAACAATAGTTGCTGCCTAATTGCATACAGATCACTGAAAGCCTTTTCTCCAAGTCTAAGAGAGTATGAATCACTTGTGACTAAACATCTGAAGGAAGGTCCCAAAGATGCTTTTTCAAGAGGCAACTGGACTTTCTGTAAGTCCAGTCACCCTTTAAAAAGTACCTTTGGGGCAACCATGACCTGGATGACTGAGAATCTCCGTAGACATATGAAGGAAGGTTTTTTTCTGGAGCATTCTTCACAGCTATTGACTGAGTTCTTTAAGAGGGTGGGCATCTATGAGTTATTTTCTGTAGAAATATATTGCATTTATGAATTATAAGAGAATAAGAGTTGGAAGGGACCTTGGAGGTCTTCTAGTTCAACCCCCTGCTCAAGCAGGAAATCCTTCACCATTTCAGACAAATGGTTGTCTAATCTCTTCTTAAAAACCTCCAGTGTGGAGCACCCACAACTTCTGGAGGCAAATCATTCCACTGATTAAATGTTGTATTTGAAATATCATACAGCTAAATGATTTATTTTTCCCCTTCTATTCAATTTGTTTGATTCTCAGAAACTGCCCAGGTAAGTCTGTGCAATTTTCTTGGCGAGGGTTTTCAGAAGTGGTTTGCTAGGGCCTCCTTCCTAGGGCTGAGAGAGTGACTGGCTCATGGTCACCCAACTGGTTTTTTTCATAAATCTGTGTCAGCTCCAGCCTTCCAACAGCATGGAGACTGACAACAGTGCGGGGGAGGATCGCTGATACATGCTGGATAAACAAACCCTGAGACTGTCCGTGCCTGAGAGATGACATCAATCTCAGCCAGACCTGTGGGCTTTAGGGCTAACACTTCACTTTGGGATAATGGGTTAATTAGGGGGAGTGACAGGCCAGTTGGAGCAGCAGTTGCTGATGAATAGGTAGCAGAGAGTGTGGTGTGATGAATGTTGGCTTGGTGGGTTAATTAGTGCTGGTTTGGGTGGGCCGGATATTGGATAGGTGGGTGTGTATATAAGGCCAAGCAGGCAAAATGGTTTTTCAGTGCTGTTTTTGACCGATACTTCGGCTTGACTGGCTGTTTGATGAGAGGCCGAATAAAGAAACTATCAGCTCGACCTTGGTCTGTTGTTTTGTTCGTTTGTTGCTAGCTATCTCATCAGACGATACCAGGGACTAACAATCTGGACTAAACTCATGGTATCCTGGTTTCTAGCCTGATGACTTAGTCACTACACCAAACTGGTTCTCAAAATGAAGAAAGGAAACTAATTTGACGTTGTCTTACTATAGAATCAGTGTAATCTCATGGTCAGAGTGAACTAAAATTGAGGAAAGCAGGGTTCAAACCACATCCGGTCACTAACATTGGTCCAGTAATCTTCTACAAATTTATTGGAGGATAAATTATTGGCAAAGGAAAAACCATACATTGAGCCCTAAAAGTTTTTTTCCTAAAAGCTTCCATCTTTCACAGGTAGAACAAATATATTAATCAGTTCCCACCCTCTCCCCACACACCAAAGACTTTCCAAAACTCATTATCTGCAATATTGTATTTCATTATCTCTCTGCTGAGACTTTGGCTATGTCAATGGTCACAAGATGTAATAGTTTAAGGTCATAATGATCTATGTTGATAAAACAGATTAATGGTTAAATGGTAAGCCAGATCTTCCCACAGGTATTTTGTACTTTTATACATCCCCAAAAAATACTAAAGAAATGAAACACAAACAGTCACACTTAAATTATTTAATAAATATGACAATTCATATTTTGTAACAAAAAGCCACATTCTGACAAGAGAATGTGACTAACTGTGCTATGCAAACTGCAGTAATCCATTGCATTTCATATCAGATGATGTTTTAAAACATTTCTCATTCCATGCTTTTTAAATAAAATTCTGCCAGTGGGGACCCAGATCTAAATTAGGATCATATGAAATGGAGGGGAAATTAACGCCATACCTAATTTTTCAGCTATTGAGGCTGATATTCAATGCCTTGTTCATCTTGTTCACCCTGCCATAAACACAGATTCATATCACTTGCTAAACCAAAATCAGGAACCCATATCATGACTTAACACATGTCTGGACCCATACATATGAATGGATAAATTGCTGAAAGTATTGATCACATTAGTGGTCATTAAGTTATGGGACACAAACCTCAAAAATGAAACATCCTAAAGAGGAAACTCAGAAGCATTTCCAAAAACATTTGAGATCAACAAGAACATCCCTGAGATAGTTTTACTGCCCTTGTCTATTAGAGCTGTTCCACGGGAATGTCTGTACTTCTCATCAGCAGACACTCATTCACTTATCAGAAATATTTCAGGGCTCTTGAAAATCATGATTGTTGCCATGTAGACCATGCCTCTATTTTACTGGGAAGAGGAAATGCCAGAAGAGCAGAGTAAAACTCAGAGAGTTTCTACATCTACAAGGAATATTCATCTGACTCTAAAAGCCATTGCAGCTTTTAAGAATGGGCAACACATTAAGAGCAATTATAGCCTTTCTCCCATTTGATGAGTGCCAGAAATACATCCTGGGAGACCTTGAAGAGATGCCAATTGATAAGATGTTGGATCTGAGTGGCAGGCAAGTGAGACGGTTTCCTGTGTGTGTTTGCTCTTTCGGGGAGCTGGTCAAGCTGTACTTGAGCAACAACAACTTGAATCATCTGCCCCCTGAGTTAGAACAGTTACAGAACCTTCAGATCCTGGCACTGGATTTCAACAACTTCCACACACTACCCCAAGTGGTGTGCACCTTAAAACAGCTGTGTATCCTTTATCTGGGGAATAACAAACTGGGAGACCTACCTGCAGAGATGTATCAACTCCAAAACCTCAAGACTTTATGGATTGAATCCAACTGCCTGTACCACCTGCCCAATGTGGTATGTGAGCTGAAGCACCTCAAGACGCTGCATGCTGGATCCAATGCACTGCGCTCTCTGCCTGGACAGCTACAGTATCTGAAGGAATTGCGTACTATCTGGCTCTCCAGCAACTTACTGACCGATTTCCCACCAGTTCTTTTGCACATGCCTTTCCTGGAAGTGATTGATGTGGACTGCAATACCATTCATGATTTCCCCAGTCTCATCCACCTGAATGGTTTGAAATTGGTGATCTATGACCATAACCCCTGTAGAAATGCACCCAAGGTGGCTAAGGGGGTGCACAGAGTTGGGAGGTGGTCAGAGGAGAGCCCCGAGCCTAGGAAGCGATCTGGGATGGACAAGGACAAAGGAATAGAAGACATCAACTCCCTATTGCCTCCCCCTCCCCCTCTCTCCTGCAAAGTGTCCAATTAAAGCACAAGAACATTCCTCAATCACCAAAGACTGAAGAATGATTAGTGCTTACGCTACCTCTTGGAAAAGTTCAACAGAATGCTTGGACTGGCTTTGGCTTTTGCAGGCTTGCTTGAAAGTGACATTGGCAGGATATCTCTCGTTCCAGTGGTATGTATGTGTCTGTATGCCTGCACATGCACAGTAGCTATGTGAACACTTGTAGCAAACTTGTAGTTGAAAAAAGATCAGAACAGAGATGGTCAGCAGCTGTAATGTTATATAAGTGCTTCTTTTCCCAAGAATCAAAATGGAAGGCTAAAGCAATGCACAGATGAATCATATGTCAGGATGGCCATTTTTTATTTAAATAGATGTTGGATAAATTTATTGCATTTATTGTTAATAAATTATAGCACTGGATTCTTAATAATAGAGGCATTGTCTAGAAGTATCCTGAAAACATTTTGAAACCTTTTATCCTGTTTATAATTATTGGTTAATATAAATAAGAAACATTTAAACTAGCTGCTATTTAAATAAGGTCTTTCAATCAGATCCTAAAATGTTCTTAAGAATTATTAAAATCTGGAAAAAAAATGATTTGGCATTTTTTGTCTCATACTTTTATGGTTTACCAGGGTTCCTTTTAATATATTTATATCCAGATCATCTTGTTAATTACAGTGCAACTGAGAAATATTTTAACTTTTATTCCACATTTTTATAGAAAATAAATCACAAAGTAAACACGCTCTAACTCATCTATTTATTTGTATCCTTGCCTTTATTTTCATAAATGACTCAAGATGGTAAATATATCCAACATATCTTCCTCTTCCTATTTTCCTCACAACCCTTTGACCTACCGGTAGGTTGCGTTGAAAGTGACTTACCCAATTATCCAACTGGCTTTCATGGCTAAGGCAGGACTTGAACTCATGATCTGCCACTTTTTAGCCTGGTGCCTTAACTCACTACTAACCAGATCGTCTCTTTTGCTTGACTTTCTTGCCACAGCTCTCTGTCAAAAGCATCCAGGTCAGGTGTGTGAATCGCTTTTTTCAGACTAGGGCAGCACTTTTAATTCACATGGATCATGTATGATCTTCAGGGATTACAGAAAAGCAGATGACAAGGTACCGTGTCTTCACTGGATAGGCAGAGCCATTGTTTTTCAGCAAGGGGCCATGAGAAAATGGAAGGGTAGTGATGACTTATTTTTCTTTGTACACATTGTCACTTTTAAATGGAAATATTTGGCTACTGTAATTTGGTGGCAGGAACTTGATGCATTTTTGAGGCTGCAAATTGATGCCTGGAAGGTGGCCATGAAATGCTCAATTATACTTCCATAATTTTATGCAATATTGATACACTATGGCACA
Source organism: Psammodynastes pulverulentus (assembly GCA_025802295.1). Lineage (NCBI taxonomy): Eukaryota > Metazoa > Chordata > Lepidosauria > Squamata > Psammodynastidae > Psammodynastes > Psammodynastes pulverulentus. The sequence continues at coordinate 39,020,665 of JAOYMU010000283.1, forward strand.
GGTGTCAAACTTGTGGCGTCGCATTGCTGTCACATGACGTATCATGATTTTTCCCTTTGCGGAGCAGGGGTGGGCATGGCCTGCACACAATGCATCCAGCCTGTGGGCCGCCAGTTTGACACACCTGCAGTACAGGCAATCCAAAACACAGCAATTCTTGATAAATTAGATATTAGGTATTGATAAATAACATGTTTCCATATAGGCAGGGCTTTTCTTCTTCGAAGAAAGGTGCCGGAACGCACCCGCCGTCGTGTCGCTATAAACCCGGAAGTAATAGCGCGCAATTGGTGAAGTCCGTACCATGTGATCCGGACTTCAGAAA
>JAOYMU010000283.1:39123330-39137741 GCA_025802295.1 Psammodynastes pulverulentus
CCTTCCGCCGAGGTGGCGCTCAAATAGAGGTGGCGTTCAAATAGAGGTGGCGTTCAAATAGAGGTTTTACGGTAGTTGCTCACAAAATAAATCTTAATAAAACTGGTAGATGATTAATTATATTTATAATTATTCACATTTTTTCAACCACCAGCACTAAGGAGTACCAGTAAAATAAAAATTATAGGAAAAAAGACATAAAATATACTATCACCTGGATTAAGAATTTCAGGTACAAATATCAAGTCTTTTAGATTTAAAATAAATGCTTTTGGCAAAGATTTTAAACAAAAATTTGGATTATAAAAGGGAGAGACATAGTTGTTGCCAACTATCTAATCCAACCAGCTACTCTCTCTATACGTTTCACTGATTTCAGAACAAATTAGCATTGCCTCTTAAGACAGGAGTAACAGTATTGATTAATCTAGCCATCAATACGTCTGCCCAATCCATTTAATATTACACTTTACCAGGTTCATGAACAGGATGTAACCGACTTATAGGCTCAGTCATCTGATATGCATTTGATACATAATTATTATGATCTTGTATCTTTCTTTATATAAAGTTTATGCAAAATAGACAAGGGATGAAGTAGTACAATCGTTACGCTTGGACACAAGGGTTGATTCTATTCTGTTAGGTTCCATTTTATTATGTGCAATGCCTGTACATAAAATGCTGAGCAGATGGAGGAATGTTTCCATTTTTCATTAGGTACTGTAGCTTACCCCATCTGGTGCAGCGTGCATATGCTAGATTATAATTTCCATCATCCTCAGACAGTATAATCATTTCCTGTGCTGACTGGAAAATGCAAACAGTAATCCAACATATCTGGAAGCCACTAGATGGTGAAAACTACACTGAATGTGCAAATACAAATATTCTTCCCAAGAATGAAACATTAATTTTTTTCCTCCACAAAAAAAGACAAGAAAAGGCAGTTTTAAGAACATGCTTTGTAAAACAAAAAACAAAAAAGCCACACTTCAACTTTTACACAAATCTGAGCAAGAATTATATGCATTCAAACTATGGTACTTTTAAATTACAATGAGATTTGCTTATAGTGGTTTGAGAACAGAGATAAATTTATTGTCAAGTGAAGCTCAAATCTATCAATGCTAGGTTGATTCATCCTCTTTTTAACCAGAAACAAATCACCCTAAGCAAGTAAGTAAAAACACCAAATTGAAAACTTTCAAAATATGTTCATTAAAAATCTTGTTTATAATGTATATAATATGCACCAGAGCTTAAGACCATTTTTAATTTCCTGCATTTTTAAATGCTTATTCATGACAAAGCAAAAAATTATCAAGCTCATCACATAAGATAATCTACAATTTTCATGCCTGAAGTAATTTTAGAAATTGTGATTATTTCTATGTAATCATGTGGCTTTCAGCTTTTAATCTAAATATGGGTATCATCCAACACAAATAATCTGTTGGTTGTTTGCACATGAATTTCTGTTTTTAGTAAGTACAAGAAAATAAGATACACATCTGAAATACTTACAATTTTCTTGTACTTTTATAATGACAATTTACAAAAGACATAACAAAAATACAGAAATTTATGAAAACGTCCAAAATAATCCAGTAGCCAGAAGAACATTGTCAAGGCACATTTTAAAAAATATCATTAAACACATTTGAACCAGGTGAAAATCCATTTTGGGACCATTAAATCATTAACCCCCAAACAAGATTGGAAAGTTACATCTGATTTCAGGGGAACTACATAATTCCTAAGGCTGTAGTAAATGTGGATGATGATCACCTTAAGATTCAATTATAGGAAGAAAGAGAAAACAAATTTTGGCACTTTCAGAAATTCTTGTTCAAAGGTGAGCAGTAGAGTTCTTGCAATATATGACTGCAAGACATAGGGTTTCATCTTACTCATAAAAACTGAATAGGAAAAATAAGTCTGTATAAACTTCAGAAGACCACATAGTAATGAAGTTTTGTGAAATCATTAAAGAAGAGCTTGTGCAAACCTGTTTTCCTCAGGGTCTGAGAATGATATTTTGCAATGTTTTTCCATCTAAGTCAGAAATATTTTTTCTCTTATGGGATGAAAAAGCTTTTGACACCAACCCAATATGATTAATTAACCTACCGTATTTATATTTGGAAAACATTATAAATATACATTGTGTGTATGTTCAATATCTTTCATATGTTTTAGGTTTGTACTGAAAATTCATTAAACTTATAGAAAATTGTGTCACCATGTTAAAGGTACATCTAGTTATATTACTAATTACCAGATGACACATCCGGAATGTAAGATTATGTACTGCTGATGCGTATAGCATCAGGTTTAATTAAAAACAAAAACGTAGGAGAAAATTGGGATTTAAAATTGTATCATTTATCCTTCAATATACTCTTTGGATAATCTATATTTTTAGGTAGACAACATGTAGATGGAAAGTATTATCAGTTAACACATATACTGTGTAATTTAATGTCTGAGATGAAAGTGTGGCTAGTTTTCTATAATCAACACAGAAAGTAACTTTGTTACCTCAACCATCTTCCTTTATATAAAAAAATCTGGTACCCTAAAATAACATGGTATAATTACATCAGATTTCAGAACTATGCCCAAAATAATGCATCTTTTAAAAATAAAATGGGTTTTATTTCAGAGAAACCAAATATAACTTTCAGAACAGATTACTTTGAGTTTTATGATTAATACACAGAACTCTGTATCTCTCCTTGAGGCAGACATCTCATTCTATCTCACAATGGCAAGTGCTACTTATTTTCATAATTGACAAAATGTAGCTACTTTCATATAAGTTTCCCAGTATCTTTCAAAACCCAAATTCAAGTCTTCATTCAAATTCCTCCTAAGAACTATAAAGTGAAAACTTAAAACATTGTATTTTATGGTTAGATTGCAAATTACATAGTAATATATTTCATATTTTAGGAATTTATTTTAGGTATAAATTACATACTATTATTTCAAATTACAAAAACAAAATTATTGCAAGCATAAGGGCAAATCATATTGTTTTCTATTATTTAATACTTAAATTCATAGAATTTGAACTTATTGTACTGAAATTAGGTAACTGAAAGATTGTGTAAACTGGAACACATGTACACAATGAAGTTTCAATGACATAAAAGCAAACAATAATTTCAAATAAAATTTCTCCAGTTTGAATTACATGTGCAAGGATCACTCTATAGTCTATTCAAAACGTTTAATAAACTGTAACAACAAAGGCCAAATTATTATTATTTACATGTAAATCCACTTTTACTTTTCTATTATTTGACAATGAGACTTTTACCTCATTCCACTTATCACCAATAAGTGTTTTAAATGGAATGGCGATAGCTGAGCAAGAAAAAGAAGTTCAAAACCACATTGGGCATATGTAAAAGAACAGACAGAACTTTCTAGGCTTTTAACATCAAGACTTTCATACAAAATAGCTAGTGTGTATTCAATGTTCTTTAACTGATATATCAACATAATTATATTTTTAAGAAACATATATCTCATATTTAATTAAAGGATATAACCCTTTCAGGCACTAAATTAGCAGGATATTCACATGGACAGATTAGCAGGATATTAGCTGGCTATTAAATGTGACATCTAATTGTATTACTGAAATGTTCTACCTCAAAAATTTATTTATATTTATCAAGAGGTCTTCCTTTTACACTTCGATCCAAACAGAAATCATGTGGCCTTCCACATGCTGATAGAATACAACTCCCACAATAATATATCATTCCCTCTGGAATTTGGGGATAAGTTTCTCTAAGATGAGAAGAGGATTTTCTTTTCTTCCCATCACTGACAGATACACATTTTAACAATTAAACATGCATAAAGGGCAACAGCACTTATATTTATAAAGTGAATAGTAAACCTATAATGATAATTCTGTACGAAAAACTCAACTTATGTATGTACAATTACTGGAAGCAGTCACTGCACTAAGATCATAAAATACCTAACTAATGGATAGCCTTGAAATCTTCTCTCAGCCCATATAAAATACCCACCCCCATACTGGCCTGTGCATCATTTAGTAAAATTCTAAGCATTGATAAATAAAGCTGTACTGTACTGCTGTACAGTAAATTCCAAGAACTTTTAGACTTGGAAGAAGTACTAGAAATGTAAGTATTTTGGACTGAAAGTCTATCTTGTGCACAAAGATTTCCATAAAAAAATGGAATGAAATAAAAAAAATATGCAGGCTTAACAAGTGACGAAAGAGGCTTAATGAATGTCAGGTGTAAGGGAACCTGGACTGCTTTAAAAATACTGTAAATGTAATTAATTCTTACTTGCAAATGACAAACATTTGTAAACATCTTACAAAAGAATAGATCCTGCAGATAAAATTAAATAAAAAGAGCATGCAGATCAATAAATATTAAGTACCATCTACTCAGAAAAGATTAAGAAGGCGATCGATAATAAGAAAATCTAATACATTTTCACTTTGTATTGAGTGTGCTTATTATTCTTGAAAAAAATCATGAATTCCATGTGACAAGTGCAAAAAATTTTGAAACTCAAAATGATACCCGTTATATAATGTGAAACAAACATGTTCATTATTTTCTACTTAATTAGTATGTAACTGATACCAAATAGCTATGCTTACAGAAATAAACAGTCTTTATTAGATAACTGAAAAAACCTGGAAGCCAAGAACTGTCAATTGCTATAAGAGAAACTTCAAATAATTTGTGACCATTGGTGGCCTGTTCAAATAAATGTTCAGGCTTTAAAAAAAAGGCAATAAACTGATGCAACTAGAATTTTAAAGAAATGATAGTCACTTTTAAATGACCAGCGTCCTGGCGATGCAATGGTTGCAATGCAGTATTGAGGCAAACTCTGCCCACAACCTGGAGTTCAATCCTGATGGGGGTCAAGGTTGACTCAGCCATCCATCCTTCCAATGACCCAGATTGTTGGGAGCAATATGCTGATATTGTAAACCGCCCAGAGAGTGCTGTAAAAGCACTATGGAGCAGTATATAAATGTAACTGCTATTGCTATTAAAAGAAAGTGATACCCAAAAAAGGGGCTCACTTTCATCTAATTTACTGGAACTAAAACATAAAGACAGCATCAACCTTTGGAAACAAAACATTAAACTACTCTAAATGGCACATTGCTGACTATATCCAATGCTACTTAAAAAAATCCCAAAACTATGAATAATATTAAAGTCAAATATGTATTTTCTTGGTGTGGAAAAAAACATGCAAGGTTTATTAAGAGTGGAAAAACCCCCCAAAAACAAGTAAAAAAAAAGCAACCCTTATGACTACATACATGAAACTGCATTAATACATTCAGCTAGAATCTTATTACTCTACAAACTATAAAGAGGTCTATTAAAAATAAGAAGTATATTGACTACATCTCTTACTGAATAGAAGAATCAGGAATTCTATTCAAAGTTCTATGAATAATCAATATTACAAATATATAACTGCTTTTCAGAATTTCTAATGTGTAGAAAATACTGCATTAATCAATATTTATTTTTAGTATAATCCATATTTAAATAGGGTAGTTAAACAGAACTTGAAAGATACAGAGATATAAGTTCTAAAAATTTTCAGTGTCTATAACTTTACTTCTACTAGCTAAGGGTTTTTTTTTTAATACTTAAGGTTTAATGCTCAAATCTATGAATGAACCCAGTGATTTCAAAAGGCTTCAAGTGCAAATCAATGTGTTCAAGCAGTTAAATAGCGCTAGATCAGTCTTCAAGCATAGCAGCCACTGACTGTAATAGCTGTTGCTTCTTAAATCTCTTAAGTTTCAACTTGTGGCTTCCTATTACTAAACAAAAACTTTATAAATACTATTTTACAAATCTGTGGTTAAGAAGTAAGACTATTCTAATAGTGGCTCCTTAAATCCTAAAGAAAAACCCATGTTGTTCTCCTTTTCTGCAAATATGCATGGACAGGGCATATAATAATAGGACCAACTGGATGCTGAAGATCTGAATTAGCTATTTGCAATTAACTGATAAGACAACAAAAACCACATATCACATCCAAAAAGAAATCCATGCAATTAGCAAAGGAGGGAAAGGGAAGGAATAGTTGGAGATACCACTCTCATACTTACCTCACCATATCTTCCAGTTAAAAATGTGTTCAGTACAGCATACTGCTACACAATTCAAGAATATATATTTATTACATTATTTCACAATTAATAAATTAATAATCCAGGAACAAATCTGCCCACCTCTTAACGATGACGATATTCTCGTTCTCTATCACGCTCTCTATCACGGTCTCTATCACGATCACGATGCCTCTCACGTTCACGGCTTCTTTCCCGGTAATAATCATCATGGCGATCTCTGCTACGAGATTTATGGCGTCGGCTTTTCTCCCTCGATCTACTATGGTCTCTCTCCCTTGACCGTTCACGTCTTCTAAAAAAAATTACTTCCTTAATTCTCTAAAATCAATTTACATATCTTGTAATAATCTAAAATTTAAAGTCTTGAATAAGAAGAACCTAGTTCGAGTACAACAATTTATGATGAATGTGTTTTGGTAGTCCTATTTTACTAAGTAATGGAAGGAATGACTCTGTTATTGAGGAGATGAAAAGGCAAAATAGATTTTTGTAGTACTAATTACAAATATGCAAAATGTTCTAGGCACAAAAGCTTGATCCATTAAAGAGCTAGTTTTGGACTAACCATGCCTGAACCAAAACATGCTTCTTTGAATGTTTTGGTCCATCCACAAATGAAGCAGGGTTATTTTGTTCCATGTATAGAAATAAAACAGGATTTTGGCAGGCTAGTGGATCATTGGCAACAGCTGAAAGACAGGAGGATAGGGAAAATGGTAGGATGATAGGAGATGGGCCAGTGGTACATGAAATGTCGGATGCTGAGAAGGGAGAGAAGGGGCAATGTACATCGGCCTTGTGTTATTTGCTCAATCGTATTTTATCTCACCCCAAATTTGTAAAGTATTATATATTACATACATTCTACTAAAGTATGGCTGAAATAAAATAGTTTAGTAGTCCTCAAGAACACAATGTTTGTTCTAAATTTGGAAACAGTATTTTTCCTATTTCATGTATACTCTTGGCATTGATGTTAAAAATACAGTGTATTTCTTTTTAATGTATTCCTTTCAGAGCTAGCTGCCATTTCAAAAATATTTTCCTGCTTCCTAGTCTAAAATGTCATCATTTTAGTTCCATTTGTTTGTAGAATAATTTTAATTATGTATATGTTTCTATGTGTGTAAAAAATGGTTTAAATAGGATTGCTATACCACTGAATAGAAATCTGCATGACATGACTAAAAATAAAATTTCAAATTTTACATGTATTTTCCTTACCAAAAAATTGAATTTGTAAAGATAAAAAGGAATCCAAGAATCATACATTTATTACATAACTCTTCTTGTTCTATTAAATTTCAGTTAAGATTTTTAAACAAAAGGTTTACCTTGACCCAGAGCCGTAAGACTTTGATTCAATTCCATGAAGACAATCTTGCAGAGAGCTAATAAGTACTTTGCAGCGATCATCTGCAGATACTTTGGATTGTTTAATTAATGAAATTGCAGTCACCAAGGTTTCTATAGCACTTCCATATTCCGCTGGAAAATAAGAATTTGGTGAACAGATATATGTTTGCTTAATGTAAAAACCTCTATAGTTCAAATATTTTCTATTCCTCCTCAAAAATGTACTAAAACTGAAATCATACAAAGATACAATAAGCTGATAAACCTGTTATTGGCTTGGGCCACTTTAGATTATAAACTAGAACTTAAAATGAATGAGTAGGACTGAGTCATAAGATTTAAGTCCACCACTTTAAAAAATAAATTACGTAAATACTAGAGGAAAAGATTCTACTCTAATATTCCTCCCAACATGAATAGTCTCTGTATAAAAATCATTTTTAAAAAAGCATGCTATCATAGTTGCTCTATGAGTCCACTCCTCCCGCTTCTGGAATGGAACAACTCGCCTTAGCCAACTTGCTGCAGCCATTTCTCTGTAGGACAAGTCACCATGGCTAACTCGCCACAGGCCAATTCAACAATTCAATTTACTTTACTTTCAAATACTTTAAATTTTGTCACCCCAAAATTCATTTTGTCCCTCCTTTTGCATCCTTTCTTTAATGATTCTATTCCACCATTTCTTCAATATTAGTGTAACTCTTGTCCCACTGCAAGCTATCCTGCAACTAGTTGGCTGTGGAAAGTTGGCCCTGTGATTTGGCCCAGCAAGTTGCCCTATACCCCCCTTCTATCAATACACAGATTTACTTATTCATCGCTTATACAGAGATTTACTTATTCATCATTTGTACAAACATTAATTTAATAATGTTGGAAGCAACATTATTAGACATCTGTACCACAGTACTCTTCCAAATAATTCAGATTGAGGAGCTGATAAGACCTGCAATTTTTAAATCATAGTTTACACTTTATAGATATAGACTATATATGAATAATAAAACTATAGTATACCTATCCTTTCTTGAAAGTTGTGTAAAAAATTTCCACATGTATATTCATATAAGAAGTATACAATGTGTTGCTGTTATATTTTTTCTTTTAATTATTACTTTCTTTTGTTATGTTTTATTAAATAAAAGCAAAATGTTTAAAAATCCAAAAAATATTTTGTATTTAAAAATTAAAACAATTTATGATGCCAATGACTAATAAAAATCAGGCAAAAATAATGAATAAAAATACAGTATGTTAAATGCTTTCTGAAAGGATAACATTAAGCAGAGCTGAAACACTAATAGAGGGGCCAAAGGTCAAGTGTACGGTGTAGACCAGGGGTCTGCAACCTTAAACACTCAGAGCCCAATGCTGGTCCATTTTCAATTGTTGCCTGTTGTCACATAAATAACCACAAACAGCTGTGTCCTTGATCAATGAGGTTCATTCCAGTACAAAGCAAAGCTGGATTCGTCACACCGGAATTAAGTCAGCGCTGGGAGCGTCCGCCTCCCAGCGCTGTTTATATACAGATAACCACCCCTCCCGTGATCTAAAAGCACGAGCACCGCACCCACGCCCTACACCAGTGCTCCCCGCCCACCAATTAGTATAAACACCGGGCAGACGCGTGGATAATCATCACAGAAGACATCATCAAGAAGCCGATGACACATCATCAAGAAGCCGACAACATGGTAACGGCAGCCTGAGCCTCCCAGCAGCCAGCTGGGCACGATGCATCTCCCGATCCAGGTATGTATCCGTTGCTGCCGCCGCTGCAACAACATTTCACTCTATGCGATCCCCACAGTAATGGTGGCTCCACGATCGCTGTAGAAGCGGAGCCGAGAGTCATTTGGATCTATTTCGCACAGAAAACACCAGGAGCCACAAAACCTGGGTGGTGTGGCCAACTCGACATCACTCACTCCCATCCAGTCACATGACCACCCCAGCCACGCCTATCCAGGTTTTGTGGCTCCCAGTATTTTCTTTTCTCTGGGAAACAAGTATCTCTCTCTGTGGGTGCCTGTCTCTTTCTCTGTCTCTTTTACTCTCTCTCTCATCTTTCTTTCTCTCACACGCTTTCTCATCTCTCATCTCCCTTTCTGTCTCTCATCTTTCTTTCTTTCTCCCTCCCTTATCTCTCTCCCTCCATCTCTGTCTCTCATCTCTCTCTCCCTCTCATCTCTTTTTCTGTCTCTCCCTATCTCTCCCCCCCCTCTCTCTCTCTCGTGTGTGTGTGTGTGTTCCCTCTTGAACCATTTCCAAAAACAGGTGAAGATTGTGTTGTTGTTTTTTTGCTGATGTTCTTCTTCTTTGGGTGCTTTTTACCATATGACTTAAATCAAGAGTCATTTCAGGTTCCCAGATAAATGAAGGTCTTTCCTGTCGGCTGAACCCATCAGTGGCTGGCCCCACCTCTCCCACTCCCTTCCCACTTACTCCTCGCCTGTCCTGAGAGGTAAGGGCGGCGGTGGCGGATGGAGACTTGCTCCATATTCCAGAGTGGGAGTGAAGCGCCCCTCTACTTGCCTCTTCTTCTGGCTCTTGTTGGTGCTGCACGCACCTCGGCCACTTGGGGAGACGCACAACTTTCTCCTCGCCCCAAGACACTGGCCTGGCTGCAGCCAAGGCTCTGCTTTGTAATGGGTGCCTGGAGGAGGAAGGGATGCCATCTCCTCTATTGTGAAGCGCACTAAATTTAAGTGCGCTGCGTAAGGCGCTGCAAGAGCAGCGACCAGGCCATGGAGATGGCGAAAGCATCAGCACCAGCCGCAGCCGGGCCAGCCAGTGTCTCAGGGCGGGCAGAAAGTCACACGTCTCCCTGAGCGGCCGAGGTGCACACAGCACTAAAAAGGGCCAGAAGAACAGGCAAGTAAAGGGGCGCTTCATTCCCGCTCTGGAATATGGAACGAGTCTCCATCCGCTGCCGTCTCCCTTACCTTCTCAGGGCAGGCAAGGAGTGAGTAGGAGGGAAGGGCATGGGGCAGGGTCAAAGATGGGACAGGGAGCCGCAGCAGAGGGCCCAAAGAATCGCATGCAGCTCTGGAGCCGTGGATTGCCGACACCCAGTGTAGACTTATACTTTTTGTATGCTTCAGAAACAAAGCCCCACTTCCTTGCCCTTGGAAGTTATATATAAGAAAATAAAGCCAAAAAAATCAACTCTCCAGAAGAGATGTCCCAATTCACATAGGAGGAACTAGCCCTTTAGATAAGTGTAGCAATAAGCAATAAATATCCTTATAATACATTGATCAGAAAGCTTTATTTCCTATATTTATTATTCCAGTTCATCTCTTGCTTACATGTAAATACAAATTATAAAACAAAATAGTCATAAATTAAGTATACTGACCAGCACTTGCATCTGACACAGCTCTTGAAATCGCACTGCTAGAGATAGCCCTATTTCTATTCATAATTTCTTCAAATTCTGCTTCACTTAATGGTGTCCTTGCAGCATCTATTTCTCTGCAAACAGACACAATTTCATTTTTATTTACTTCCAGCAGCACAATTATTACAGTAATTTTAGTATGGAATTATAAGCAAAACACATAAAGGAAAGCTTTCTTTGCAATACAAAACCTGCAAGCTAGAGAGAAAAAAGTATACTATCATAAAAGCAAATCTGATATATTTATGCAGTGTTTTCCATCTTCAGAAAACTTTAGATGCTTACAAAACTTCTGTCAATCAATGTATAATAATTCAGGTACAAAACCAAAGTTGCCCCAATCAACAAGTAAGGCCTCAATACATATGCTTATTTTTTATAAGAAACAATGAGTAAATTGTGCCAAGAATTAAAAATATTCTATGTTCTGTAATGATATAGTACACATAAGCAAGGTAATATGGTGGCTAATTACTTAATTACCTAAAATTGGAGATAGAAAATGTTAACTTATTCTGCTATTGCCCTTTTGAACTTTGTGACATCTGTCAATCTCTGTCTTAAACAGGATCTGAAGACTGACAATATGAACAGAGTGCCCTTTTTTCCTTTCTAGAAGCACTCTGTTAGGCCCAAGATGTAATTAACCTATTTTCTCATCCCTTCAGCTTGTAAAAAATACAAATCAAAATCATGAAATTTCACTGAGACACTTAGAAAGGAGATCATGCTTTGTGTGATGTTAGACTATATGTTCTTCATATTCCTTCCAGCATTGTAAATTATATGGCTTAAATTGCTTTTGAGAAATCTTTCTTGCAAATGTTAGTTCTTCTGGTAGAAAGAAAATGCAGAATAAGCAATTCTATCCTCTTAAGAGCAAGAAGTGGATCAAGATCCTACAGCTGATTTAGCATAAGAGGAAATGTCTAAAAATTCATACCTCCCTGCGTTTTGAGTATTATTTTTCGTTTGTCTCCAATACAATGGCATATGTAATTGTTCTCTTATGGACATGTTATTTCCAGTGAAACGCCTATGATATATAATTGACAATTTAAATATAGTTATGGATTGTAGTTGAGATCATCATGAAAATATTGGTCATTATGTGCAGAGGTTCTACTTCTCCTTTCACCACCCTCAGCCCTCCTTTGCTTATTAAATTATTCTCTATATAAAAATAGAAATGTATTCAGTTCTTTGCATATTATTTCAAGCAATTATGTATAATGCTTTAACTTTATAAAAATAAGCTTTCTTACATTTTATATTTTAAATTTTTAGATGTTAATTCCACAAATAAATTAATACTACTGGACTCAATGTTTCAGAAAAAAACCCTATACTACTTATTTAACAAATCTTCATGCCCACAAAGCTTCACAACATGCAAAAAAATTATGTATCACAATCTACAAAATTTTGAGAATTGCTATAACATTAACATAATATAAATACCATTAAAAAAGAAATAAAGAAACACCATAAGCCTACAGCATGTTTTAAAATGAAGCTAGAAAATAAATAAGTGGATGTTAAAAACTGAAATATGGAGTGGTGAAGCAGTCATGTGAAGTCACTATAGATATTCATAAGCTGAATATTGAAAAGGTACTGCTCAAATACACTGCAATATGCCTGTTGTCATCCTTTATTTTGTAATGGGTGTTTCCTCATATATTCTGCCATCTGAAAAGATTCTCTGACTCTATCACAATGCCTGGTTGTTCTAGACAATAGATATTGCAAATGAAGATCTCTATATATAGATAAAGCAGACTGAAAAGAAAAACATGCCAAAGTAAGACAATCCACAGAGGTTTTATTAGAGGGCTCTTCAAATTCTGAATACTTAGTAGAGCTTTGTCGTATTTTGAATCTGAAAGGAAAAAGTGCTTTTGTATACCTAGGTGCACTCTTACAGTACTTGCAATAACTCCATAAACACAGATACTTTTTTTCTCAGGACTGCATGTTTGCCCTCTGCAACTGCAGAGCAATCTGTATCCACACAGGGTCCAAAACAACTTTATCCCTTCAAACCAGTTGAACTCTATCACTTAAACGTAAAGACAGTAGATACTTGAACTTATTACACACTGAGAGAACTGTGTCTGCCAGAATAATGAATTTTAACATTCCAGAGCAGATGGGTATCTATGTAGGGGTCACGAGGGAGGGTTGAACTTCAGAAGAAAACAAAAGCCATGTCTGTTATACAAATACAAGCATCTCCCTTATAATGGTTAGCTGTTTTTGTGAGTAAAGGACTCATTAAAGGAAGGATATTTAAACTTAAAAGCAAATCTACAGAAGGCAAGAGAGATGTAATATATCTCATTAAAATAATATTCATAATACATTCTTTAAAAGGCTTACATATAATACATAAAGGACAAAAATAAATATATAAATGAATGGAAGATAAAAGATCTAAGTAGCATTTTTAATCAACTGTTTCATACACTATAGGTGTCACAACACCCCTGGGAAACAAATAGAGGAACAGTGACTATTCAGCTAAAGTATGGGTGAGCTCTATATCCATTTTTTTGCAATTATGAGCCTCAAATTTGTTTTAGCAGGCTTTCTCTGGTGAAATGTATTTTCTTTTTGTATCACTTTCTAATGCAAAATGAGAGATATTCCCCACTGCAGAGAATTCTAGAACTATTTATCAGAAGAACATTGGAGATCCCAAAGTCATAAAATACTCAAGAGGGGGGTTAAAATTAGGAAAATACTATTTTAATGATGACACCAGATATTGAATATCCCTTGTCCCAAATAAGAAAATACTATCTGAACGGGCTCTAAAATTCCCTTAAGTTAATAAATATGTTATAAATGCAAAAGGCATACTCACCTGCCTGGTGGCCCATAATCACCTCTGTCATATGGTGGAGGTCGGCCATATGGGTCTGAAGGTGGTGGACCACGACTGTCTGATGTAGGTATGCCACTGTTGGCTGGTGGGGGGAAGAAAGCTGGATTCACGTGTGGGGCAGGAGGGGGAGCACCTGGTGGTGGCCCAGGTAAGTGAGGAGGAGGAGCCAGTGTAAGGGGTGGTCCTAAAGGACCAGGTGGACGAGGAGGAAAAGGGCCTGGAGGTGGAGGAGGACCTTGCTGTGGGGGTGGAGGACCTGGTGGAGGACCATAGCCTGGAACTGGAGGTGGAGGACCAGGCGGAAGTGGACCCAATGGAGGTTGGCCAAACGGTTGTCCTGGAAACAGAACTGGAGGAGGGGGACGATCACCACGATTAGGAGGACCAGTTAGTGGAGGAGGCAGAACCTGGCCAGGTGGAGGAGGACCTGGTGGGCCTGGTGGGCCCGGAGGACCTAGAGGTGGACGTGGAGGAGTCTGTCCAGCTAAAGAGGGAGGGAAAAATGTCTATTATTAATATTTTACTGCCCATATTTTCTCCAAACACATAAAACATTTGCAATAAGTATACTGTCT
>JAOYMU010000283.1:39203079-39215490 GCA_025802295.1 Psammodynastes pulverulentus
ACTACAAGCATACAGACAATCTGAATTGATATATTTGTAGCACATAAAGTTATACCAACAAAGCTATAGCATAGAATTTAAGACCAAGCTACAAGTTTGTTTTTTACCTGTGTTCTTTTATAGAAAAGCTCTGTACTCCAAACAGATCCCCCAGAAGGTCATTTGCACAGTGGACAATATGCTGTTGCTTTTCATCATATAGACGTTTAGACATAATATATTGGCCAATATAGAACAAAATCTACAACAAACATAACACAAGATTTAGAAAGTAGAATTTGTACTGTATTTACTACAGATTGCTTACAGAACAATTACATTTATTAAATTGAAAGCTAGTTCCCAATAATGTTTCAATTATAATACTGCTATGGTGCCCTTCTGAAATTAAAAATATTCCAGTGAGGACTAATGTTTGAGGTATGGGGACAACACAACGCAGCTTGATTGGAACTCGGCATCTAATGCTGAGCTTCCTCTGGATGAAGGAGGAAGTGTGAAATAAACCTACCTGATCTTCAGATGGCCATTCCCTATGGATTAATCATAAAGATGGACGTTTTTGTGATTGTTTCACAAGTTAAGTATGCTGTAGCCTATGGACACAGCATTTCTCATTTCTTAATTACATTTGAAACATTCTTTTTCAATTTAAGAGAGGTTTTCTTTTGCAACTGATAAGTATTCCTTTCTGTCACTATAAACTTAGAATATTTAGAAACTTGAAAATATATTGATATTTTACAATAAGCCAAATAATAAAGGTCATATAAGAAAGATATTAATAGAAGGGGAAGATTACTTTTAAAAACATTAGTTTTTCGTGAATCGCATTGTAAAATTCTCAACTGCACTAATTTGACTTAGTTCTTCCATGGGAGTGCATTTTGTTTTGTCTTAATATGCTTGATTATTGACTGGATTTATAAAACAAAAGACCACAATAATTTGAGTAGATTGTATATTTGGTTGAGACATACACCTGTAATTACAGCTTTAAAGACCCTGGAGAGAGTGACGTACAGATAACCCTTGACTTACAACATTTAGTGTTGTACAACACTAAGTTACAACAGTGCTGAAAAAAGTGACTTGTGATCATTTTTCACATATGCAGCATCCCCATGGCCATGTGATCAAAATTCAGACACTTAACTGACTCATATTTATGACCGTTGCAGTGTCCCAGGGTCATATGATCACCTTTTGCAACCTTCTTCTGAGCAAAGTCAATAGGGAAGCCAGGTCACTTAATCATGTTACTAACTTAACAACTGCAGTGATTCCCTTAACAATTGTGGCAAGAAAAGTCATAAAATGGGGCAATATTCACTTAACAAATTTTTCACTTAGCAACAGAAAGTTTGTGCTCAATTGTGGTCATAAGTCAAGGACGACCTGTATCTGTTTTCTTTTTTGCCTACTACTTTCGCTCTGGAATGACAGAAACAAAGGGAGAATGGAGACTTTTCAGAACAACTGTTAGAATAGAAAATATAATGATAATGAAGATAAAACAATCCTTTAAGTTTATTACAATCAATGTTTGATGAACTCAGGACTAAAATTGGCTCAGCTGCTTGAAGCCAAGTTTTATGAACCTTGAAGAAAAAAACAGATGAAAGATTGAATAAGATAGTTTGTTATTTAAAAGGTATAATGATACACAGGTAGTCCTTGACTTATGACTGGTCATTTAATGATTGCTCAAAGTTATGACAGACTCCCAAAGAGCTACTTACAACTAGGATTAATATTTCCTTCTCCTCATGCTCCAGACACAATTGCACTGGACATTTATGACTGTTTGTAGTGTTCCACAATCACCTGACTGCAATTGTTTTTTACAGTTTCCCCAGATTGAGCTGGCTGAGATAGAGATATTGACCACTTTGATCAGAAAAAATGCATTAATTTTAATGCTGATTTGAAGCCCCTTTTGGACTTTTTACATGAACCAGAAAAAATATTAAGAAAAATATTAAATTAGAAATAAAAGTAGATAAAAGAAAAATGGAATTTAATGTTGTAAACTTAGTATTAAATGTAAATCA
Source organism: Psammodynastes pulverulentus (assembly GCA_025802295.1). Lineage (NCBI taxonomy): Eukaryota > Metazoa > Chordata > Lepidosauria > Squamata > Psammodynastidae > Psammodynastes > Psammodynastes pulverulentus. The sequence continues at coordinate 39,205,134 of JAOYMU010000283.1, forward strand.
ATATGTATACCTGTTGTAAAGGAAAGGTGGAGGTAATTTCTTTATATTTATAAAGAAAGAATGAAAAAGAAAGGAAAATAGAAAGTATAGAAATAAAAAGGATCTAAAAATAAAAAGGATCTATTTATTTCTACATTTTTGATATTATTTTCTTTTCATTCTTTTCCCCCTTTTTCATTTTTGAGTTTAAATATTATTTTTGTTCATTTCCATTTATCTTAAAATCTAATAAGTTTATTTTTAAAATTAGAAATTAATGTATTATTTCTAATGAAATTAGAAATATTCACAATGTAGAAAATAATTCTTTGAAAATGGACAACTTTGGAATATGAGTCTTGCCTTTGCTCTCAGATACAAACCCACCATCACCAGCTATGTAGCATTCTTCACTCTTCAGCCACATTACTGTTAACTCAGCAAGTTGTTCAATGTATGAGAAATAAATACTAAATCATTTTCACTTCTTGTGTTGACTGCAATGAATCTATTTACCTCCTTCATGGTAAAAGTATCCTTTTCTGCACCAGCAAACTGTAGAAGTTCCATAAACTGTGGTTTGGGTTTAATCTGAAAATATAAAGAAATATGCAGTTTGTTTAGTTATGTCTTGTTCAAAATATGGGAAATATTTCAAAAACTAACCTAGCTCTGAAGTTTTTAATATGCTAACCTCAAAAAAGCTTGTATTTAAAAGCAGAAGGGGAAAAAAGCACAATTTCCTAAAACTTGTTTCTATCAATCCCCAAGAGCATGTTCAAATAACAGAGAATGCTATCTTATTTAAAATCTTATATTCTGCTTACTTATAATAAGATGGGCTGAAACCGGCTCTTAAAGTATTTGTTATATTCACATAAAATACAATAACATAATCAAAACTAAGTAACAGAACAGCTTTAAACCATGAATGAAAAACATTCACATATGGGCCTTGATAACCAACTGAATGAACGTTATTCTGATAACTAAAGGAACGTTGGGGCTTCTCAAATACTATGTTACCACTATTTGAAAATGCTTTGAATGCAGCTGATCAATGCAAACAAGAATAGCTTCATGTGTACATATCCCAAAAAAATTTAAATGACAAAGATGACCTGTTTTAATTTTCCCTTAAGAATGGAAACTGCCTGCATGACTTTTAGCTAGCCATTCTTCACCCCTGAACTGAGAAATTGAAAACATCCCTCTACCAACCCACAAGTAGGTAGGTGAGGTTTGCATAATATTCTTATATCCAGGCTAAATTACAGTTCACCACAAAGTGGGTACCCATTCATAGCATCTTCAGCCTGTCTCCAAATGAGGATAAAATTTTAAGAGATCTTCACTTTGCCTCAGAAATGTCTTACCATCTCAAACACAGAGTATTACTTAATTACTGGAATTCCACTTAGCAATTTTTTTATACCTTGCAAGTGACAGATTCTACCTTGCACCTGAGAAATTTATGCTGAGAAATTTCATTAGCCTGAACTTCCCATCACACTTTATAGCCTTTTCACTGGGTCTTTGGTTTCATGTAAACAATAATCTCAGGCATAACTACACAAAAACATGTTGTTTAAGTCCAATGGATTTTTCCCAAGCAAATTAACATTAGCTTTTTTCTGAATTTCTAAACTGAGACAGGGCAAAGGATTTTGAACAATGAAGTGGGTCAGAATTCTTCAATTTATAAAAACGTATTGGCAACATCCCCACATTGGCTAAACCAACCTGCCATTTGCTGATCTCAGGATGCTGACGGACTTCCTTCATTGCAATCCTAAACCATGATTTAAAATTTAAAACGTGTGACCCCCCCCCCCAACCTAACATGTTTAACCACCTTCTTTCCCCCTCTCCAGAGTTTAAAGAACCCTCGTTCTAGCATGGGGTGCGTACACACAGAGTAGCAAATAATACGAACAACCCGTCCTCTTCCTTCCGTTCAACAGGGGCCTCTGGAAAATGGAAGGGCCTCGGCATCGCTTCACACGCTTACCATGCCTTCTTGATCCGAGCGGCCAATGACAGCTGGGCCAGCCGCAGGCTGGTCTGTCGCAGAAGCCATTTTAGTATTGCACATTTGCCTGCTAGGGAGGAAAGAAAAAAAAAAACTAAATAAGAAGAGGGGGTGCATTAGGCGACAGAGCAGCAAAACCCAAAGAACCACCTCGACGACCTTACCGTAAGGAGCCCTACATCTACGCGAGCCTCAACTGCCTGGCAAAGGCCGAGCATAAATAGTGGCCCCGCGACCTCGTTTACGGGCATGTCTGGACTTCACTCCTCCAAGCAGAACGGCCAGGCATGCCCGAGCATGACTAGAAGGAGGCGCTGAGTTAACAAGGTGGGAGGGACGGGAACGGAGCGAAGCTGCCACCGCCGCCCGTCCCCTCCGCTTTTTTCCAACGATCCCTCCAAGCTGAACGCGCCTTCCGCAGAATCTAGACGAGAAATCCCTCTTCCCTCCCAAGCCGCTCCGCGACTCCTTCCCTTGCGCTCGGCCCCCGCTCGTCCGTTTCCGTACGCGCCTCTTTCTGTATTAGCGAAAGCAAACCGCTTCCTCCTGAAAGCGGAGGCCAAATTCCACGCCACTCGTCGCCATTTCCAACCAAGGCGCTCGTAGCTGTTTTCTTTTTTTATGCAGCGACAGGAGCCACTTCCTGGCTGCGTTTGCGCGGGAGGCCTAAGTGGCGCCCCCAGCTGGACCTGCTGACGTTCGCGCCGTCTCCCCCAGCTGGGCAGAGCAAGCGGTTTTCTACGGAAGGGCCCCCTTCGTTCCCTCATGGGACCTGCCCCGCGCTATTGTTCATGTTTGAAACCGGGGAGGGAGGGAGTTGTTCATCTGCTACTGCAGACTTTCTGCATTGCACTGCATTCCGCGGGTTTAATTTTTTAAAAAATGCACAAAGTTTATAGTAAAGCAGCCAGCCTATCAGCGGGTATATCTCGGTTTCACTTCGATTATTTTTGGGTCCATACATAAACATAAAAATCGATGCACGTTTACTCCGTCTTTTTCCACAACCTGAAAGGCCTAGGTACATTAATACCGTGGAGACCGTGAATTCTACTCCAGCCTTAGCCATGACAGCCAGCTGGGTGACTTTGGACCAGTCACTCTCAGCCCAGCTCATCTCATCTCACAGGTTGGTTTTTGGGGAAATAGGAAAGTGTGTTGAATATGTTTGCTGCTTTGAGTTATTTGTAAGAATAATAGAAGACGGGCAGTGGGGAAGGGCAGAGACCTGTAATAAAGATGGGATATATGTGTCTATCTGTGATAGACATATATATAAGCCGCTCTAGTGAAGCTCAGCTCCTATTAGGGGTGTGTGTGTGTGTGTGATATATATAGGCTGGAAACATACCATAGTACACATTTATGTGTAAAATTCTATGTACAGTATATGGAAGGGCAGCTTAAGAGACTTGCCCTGACATGCACTGTGGTACATTTATACTTCTAACCTCTGTCAGCCTATGGAAAATACAGCTCAGTTGTTCTAGTGAAGGTCAGCTCCTGTTGGGTATGCAGATACATCCTTGCTTTTTTCTTACCGACCATAAGGTAATTTACCATTGCAATCTTCAGTCTCCTTTATAGCTCTGAGAATTCCTTGTGGTCTCCAAAACAGGTTGAACTCCACTTTCAGCCATAGCACTTCCTGGATGACTTAGGGCCTATCATTCTCTCAATCCAACTTACTTCACTGAAGTTTTATGAAAAAAAGAGAGGAAGGAGTGCTGTGTATGTTGCCTTGAGGGAAATCTGTCTGGGGCAATGACCCTGCTAAACAAGGGGGTACTTTTTTTTGCTACTGCACCTTACATTGGTCTTCTCAAATAGGTGGCAATGCTTACTCTTTCTCTGAGATCTTGAACCTCTCAATACAATAGAGAAATGCACTAATATAAAGGAGACATACAATTTTATCCTTGATATGTTGGAATTGTATTCTAGGTATACATCAGTATGATTTGAAAACTCTTTGTGTCACTTGAGACCTCTTAGGACAGGGGTTGGCAACCTTAAACACTCAAAGAGCCATAAAGGGTCTAACTGGAAGCCCCCCATTCAATTCTGGAGCCAACTGGAAGTCCAGTTCCCCCACCATAGAGACTCATCCTAGCACGGGGTCCTTTTTCCTCTACCTGTCCTAACCGAAAGCCCTATCAATTGTGGAGCCGACCGATGACAGGGAGCCGCAGCAGAGGGATGAAAGAGCCACATGCGGCTCCAGAGCCGCAGGTTGTTGAGCCCTGCCTTAGGGGTTCAAGAAATCAAGACTATTTTCCAGATATTGAAGATATTTGAAAAGAGTTACAATCGAACTGTTCTCATTTTTTACTTCTTCAAAAATATAGATTTTTCATGGAAAAATACATTAATATCCAGTTGGTTTAATATTTTACCTGATAAAGTAAACATACTATGAATGTTTCAATTTTAATTTTTAATATAGTAAATATTGATGAATATAATCCAGACTGATAAAAACTGTTTTTGGGGTTCCCCATAATTTTTAAAAATGGGAAGGGGAACTGAGCAAAAAGTTTTCACATGACAAACACGGCACCACATTCAAACAAAATAAGTTCTATGAAAAAATGTATAAACCAGAAAAACATTTTGGTTTAGTGGTTAAGGTATCAGATAAGAAAGTTCTAGTTCCATCTTTTGCATGAAGTCAGCTGGTGGCTCTTGGATCACAGACTCACCCTCTGCACTAGGAAACAGACAGTGACAAACTACTTTCGAAATTTTGCCAAGAAAACTACAGGGACATGTCCAGGCAGTTGCCAGGAGTTAAGACTGACTTAAAAGCAAAAATAAAATAGAATAATAAATTGTGTCATGAGTTGGGAGCATACACAACCTTTATCTTGATCAATTTCTGAAGCCATGACAGCTTTAGATAGCTTTAAGCTTTAAGAAGGGGCATGGTGTATTCCTAGATGATAAAGTTATTAGTGCCTACTTCTAGTGCCTACTACTATAAAAGCAATATTCTACCTTCTGATAGAATAGTCCTGAAAACAAGGCTTCACAGTTATTTCTTTGGTTTATTGTAAGCATGACCTTTGGTCTGATTCAGCAGGGCTACTATGAGATTATCTTTGCCCAAACTTGTTCTGTTCCAAAGCATCAGCAAATAAATATTACAGATTGTTGAGCACATAATTTAAATATACAAAACCACGTAAAAATAGTATTTAAATAATAATTGGGGTTTTTTCCCCCCAGAATTTCTCAAAATTTAAGATACTTTCAATCTTAAAACTGACCAGATCAGTCACTTTTCTCGACAACAATAAACAATATTTTTAAAATAAGTAGTTTTTTCTGCTTATATGGTTTTTTTTCAATATAATTAGAATTTAGTTCATTTTACATTAATGGGAAGGCTCTTCAATCAGCAAAGTAATCTTATGGTCAGCTACAATTTTGGGTCCTAGGGAAAATCACTGACTTAAACAGTAATATTAAATATATAGTTATCTATGTAAGGATCAGAAATAATTATAAAAGTGGACAATTGCAGGAATATTTGTTTCAACACAATCATGTTTTTCTTACATCTGACCTTTTTTTTCAGTATAACAGCATTCCATTGAAGTATTTTGAAAAATAAAGAATATTAAAAATATGTATCACTTAATCTGTTGCATATTGGGAGATATTCTAGATATTAAACAAGTGAAAACTGTTCCAGTTTTCTAAAAAAAAGCAAAAAAGAGTTCAGAGGCAAGACTAATAAAGATCTATTTTATTCATAAAAAACAAGTATCTTGCATTAAAAACATTGCCATTCTGTTTTATACAAAGTCATAAATATATTTTATGATGATATATTCTATTTCTGACAATAAAAAGTGACTTTTACACAGTGCAGACTGCCATCTGCACCATTCTATTAATATTTTGTACATGTTTTGTGTTATAATTATATTAATAAAGGGGATGAGAAATTATTAAATCTCTAGATATTAGTGGATTATAGCTCCAGTTATTCTTAGAACCCTGTAAATCTGACAAGTGGTAGAATCCAGTAGCATGTAGAGACCTACAAATTCCCATTCATGCTTATTTTACGAATGCAATAAATGTTATAGCTGAATGAGATGTGGAGTTACCATTTTGTTCTCTAAAATACTCGAGGAAAGAATACATTGAGCTTAGATGGATAACGATATTCTAAATTATTGTTACGCTTTTCAAGACATAGGATGCAAGAATTTGAAATTTTAAAACTGATGTTTGATGTATTTACATTTCAGAAAATACTCTCCAGAGCACAAAATTGCTTTGTAATGCACAATGACACTGCACTGGACATGCTGTTTTGAATGTTACCTGCCTGCTAGCAGGCTGTTTTGAATAACTACAGCTATCAAATATTGCATTTAAAGCATTCTTCAGTCTGAATAATAGCTAAGATCCAGCTAGTCATTATATAAAATAGCTGAGCTTTCATAATACTGACAGAAAGTACAAGGGTGATTTACTGAATAAATTTGGTTTTGAAGATATCAAATACTTTTAGAACAGCAAATAAAACAGGGCATGTTCTGTGCTTTTACTTTGTGCATCTGGACAAATGCTCCCCTCTAAAACAAATGATCCACTTAAGGCAGCTTATAAAATATACTGGCCAAATTTCTGAAAGCGGATTAGATTTATATTCTTCATGACATTTCAGAGACATTTTATTGGAGGAGATAGATTCAGTTTTTTGCTCATTATCACAGCTTCCTAAAGTGATACGGACAAAAAAAATTATGGATAATACATTAAAAGTTCTGTTTTATAGCATATTTTATAAGAAAAAAACAAACAAAAAACATTATAATGTCTTTATTCTATTATAATGATCAAATGTATTTTTGAAATAAAAGTGAACTCCCTTCCAAAATGAATACTTTTGAAAGCATACTGTAATATTCCAACTTTGAATTTCGATTCATAGGAGTCAGTTTGATGTAGTGCAGAGGTGGTATTCAGCACATTCTGACAAGTTCTGGAGAACCAGTAGTGGAAATTTGGAATAGTTCGGAGAACCGTTGGTAACCTTCCCCCAGGAGTGGGGACGGAATGGAGATTTTACAGTATCCTTCCCCTGCCACGCCCACCAAGCCACACCCACAGAACCGGCAGTAAAAATTTTGAATCCCACCACTGATGTAGTGGTTAAGGCATCAGAGACCAGGGAACTGGGAGTGAAAACCAGCCAGGTGTCTTTAGGTCAGTCACACTCTCTAAACCCAACTTTCCTCATAGATTTGTTATGGGGAAAATAGAAGGAGGAAAGAGTATTAGTTATGTTTGTCGCCTTCAGTTATTTATAGAAACAATAAAAACAAACCTAAATCTTTTTTGGGAGCTAAGTATCTACTTGTAACAGGAGAGTAAAGACTCTTTCCTCATCTGCTTTTGGGTTTGTTCTCTGTAAACATAGAAATGGCCAGGGAGTGAATGGATGGTGCGTACACAAGAATGTAGAAACATACACAAACATATACAGTCACAAAAGTAACAAGTCTATAAGGTTATTTTCTAACATAAATGTATACAATTAAGAAACAACTACATTTTCCTGTAATAAACAGTACAAATGAATCAAAAGTGCAAGATACAGACTGTGCTTGCATTTTCAGAAATTTAGAGGTCATTACATTAGTGTATAGTATGATTAGGTTTTTATAATTTTTGCAGCTTTGGATTCCAAAAAAGTACATTAATCAGACAATATGCCTAATGAGTACATAAAATCAGTACAGACCTTGAATCATAGTGTAAATATATTGGTCCAGTTCATCTCAAATTCTGCATTCCCTTCTAGAATTTGGCCGAACAGTAAATTATTACAGTTGATCAATTCACCTTGTCTGTCCTGGGTACTTTCAATTAGAACTACAGTTAATATTTGGAATATTCCGATAACTATTTTAAAATTAAAGATTCATTAGGAAAGTGACTTTTATTCCTTTCCTAGAAAAGTCTTTCCCCCAATACATTTTAGAAGATTTATATACACCCCCTCCCACACACGCACACATTCAAGGCAGCAAACATACTAAATTCTGCCTCCATTTTCCCACAACTGAGAATGGCAGTTCCAAAGTCACCCAGCTGACCTTCATGCCTAAGGCAAAACAGGGATATCAGTCTTGTAGTTTCTAGCCTTAACCGCTACACATAGTCCTTGACTTATGACCACAACTGAGCCCAAATTTTCCATTGCTAAAGAAGACAGTTAAGTGAGTTTTGCCCCTTTTTCGACTTTTTGCCACAGTTGTTAAGCGAATCATTGTAGTTGTTAAAGTGAATCACATGGTTGTTAAGTGAATCCAGCTCTCCCAATGATTTTGCTTGTCAGACGCCAGCTGGAAAAATTACAAACAGTGACCCCAGGACAATGCAACAATGCATAAAGTCATTTTTTCAAGAGTTGTTTTAACTTCAAACTGTCATTAAATGAATGGTTGTAACTCAAGGACTATCTGTAGACCAGACTGGTTCTCAAAAATAAAACAGAATATAACACTTTTCAATATATAAAGCAATAATAACAAGATTTGTCCCAGACTACACTTTTATTATAGCATTCTTATCTTTTTGCTAAACTTTTACTGTTCCTTTACAGTCTTTTGCCCTTAGGGCTGGCCACAAGGACCTTATAGCATCCCCCTGCCTTTTTCCCACCCAATTCCCTTCCTCAGATTCCTGCAGGCCTTGGGCCTGCTTCCCATCCTGCCGGGCCCTATATCTTCTTCCTCAACGATCTCCAGAGCTCTGTTTAGGGAAGGACAGCTGCTCCGTTCCTGGACTAAGTGGTGCAACCCCAGAAACAGCTGCCATTTTCCAAGCAGCCACATTGAACTGTAGCGGCTTGGAAAATAATGGCTTCTTCCAGGACAGTGCCATGTGGCCCAGCAATGGAGTGGTTTGCTTTGCTTCCCTTTCCACAGTATTCTGAAGCCCCTGTAGAACATGGTGGAATACTGCAGAGCTTGTGTTAGGGAAGCAGAGCAAGCTGTTCTGTTGCTGGGCCACGCAGTGCCATCCTGGAAGCAGCCTGTCCTCTTTCCCTAACCTGAGATTTTGACATGAAGTGGGGAGGAGGGTGTGGTGCTTGGTGGGATGGGAAGTAGGCCCAAGGCCTGCAGAGACTATGAATGGAGGAAAGCAGAGTTCAGGGTGTCTTAGGGGTGGGGGAGGCCCTGTACTAGGCCTTCCAGAGCCTCCCCGGCCACCCCAAGGGATGTGATGATCTATTGAACAACCATATCTGGGAAAGCAGGGATGAAGGGGTGGTAAGCGAGTCGCTTCCTTTAACTGCTGTTATGACTTCCAACCATAATAAGCAGTCTCTACTATGGTGAGGAGTACAGAATTACTCTGTACAGAGCTGATAGCATAGAATCTGCAACATGATAACATGACAAATCTATAGCTAATCATAATCCAACTAAATTGAACTAACCAATAATTTCAAGTAAATATTATAACTACAGTTTAAAACATAAGGATACATTTGATGAGACTGGATAGTAGTTCCTCAGTGACTAATACCCTGTCTTGGTTTAACCATGGTTATCTTTACATTACCAAGTTAATATTCAGTGAGAATTCATCCTTAACTAGCATTTGAAAGAATGGGATGGTGTTGATTTAAAAAATCCCCATAATGCTTTGGAAGTTTTGTCTTAAATATGTTTAAAACGTAGCAGAAATATATACAAGATGCAAGAAAGTTTACAAATCAAGTTGCGAGTAACACTACATCTGCACTGGCCAAAATAATTAGAAAAGAAACCTCTTGTATAAATTACTGAATCTTGAACAAAGTAAAAAGAAAACACTTTCAAACTACAGGAACCAGCCTGCACTGAGTTAGGTAATACTTAGAAAACTTAACAACTTGTAAAATTCTCAGGTCTTAAACATTTTGGAGTACCAGTATTTGGCTCCACTGTAAATGTTAATTACAGTTAAATATACATTAAATTTTAAAATATGCAGAACAAATATAACAATGCATGTAAGTATTAGAAACAAAGTCCCAGTTGGAAATTAAAAATCCAGAAAAAACAATTTGGTTTCTCAGTATTTACCAGATCAAGAAACTTCAATGTTCACTTGATCACAAAAAAGCAGTCTCTTTTAATACTGACATAATGGTAAGGACATGATTAATTTTCTAGCAAAAAACACTATCTGTCTGAATGAATTCATTTGGTATAAATAGGACAGTTCACTTACAGATTGCACTGTAATTACAAACAGCCCTTTAAAGAAACAAATTGTGCATACATACATATGCATACACAGCCACACACCCACAGGGAGGGAAGGAGAGAT
>JAOYMU010000283.1:39334098-39347956 GCA_025802295.1 Psammodynastes pulverulentus
GGTTAATGCAATTTTTTATTTACCCTGTACCGGTTCTGGGAAGTGGGGAGGAGGGGTTAGGGGGGGTTAAGGGGGGTGAAAATTTATTAAAATTTGTAAAACTGTTTTAATAAAAAAAAGTAGCAGATTTTCAATCCCCTGAATAATTGGAGCCATAATTTTATCTTTTAAATGGTGAAGAACTACTCTCTTAGCAACAGGAAGGGCACAGAGAATTTATATGTTCATTATTAACTTGCATTTGTGTGATAAGACTAAATAGTAAGATGTCATTTATCTATCAGACTAATAGCCTGCACACTATTAAAAAATCTAATTTACAGTGATTCGCAATAAAAGTTAGCATAATTAATCAAATCAATAAAATTTCAAAATCAATTATACAAACCATAAATAACAACAGCAAAGATAATATAAAATTTCAGATATCGAAAATTACAAAATCACAATATCAAAACTAGATTGCTAAGGGAGAAAAGTGTGTATGTAAATACTGATAGGTATTTAACTTCTTTAATAAATCAAAGCCCTGATGCTGCAGTGAAAAAAAGCTTAGTCATAATCAATTGTAACTGGTTCTCTCTCTGAGGCACCAAATATATAAAACCCCTCAAGGACAATTGGAGTTCTCATAACATAAAAGGAAAGCTATATTTTCAGAAATGAAGGATTCTCCCAAAATTCTGTTATTCAAGATGAGACATAAATAAATGCATAGGCAATAGACTGTAATGGCTTTGCTAAAATAACTTTAGAAAAAATAGGCAATTGAATGTATTGTAACTTGGTGCAACATGTTTTTCATTGGTTCTAAATGAGTTTTAGAAACTGACACAGAACAAGCAATGTTTATTATTTTTAAATAATACACATGAAGCTCAATCTATTTTACTCTGCCACCTACTGGCAATACTTAATAATTTGTTCTTGATGCTGATTTAAATTGGTAAATTATGAAATTTTTAATTTAAAAGAGGGAATGCAAGTTTATCGAACAAACGTTTCACCTTGTAAGGAAATAAAGCATAAGTTGCTACAATATGAGTCCTTAACATGGCATCATGCTAGTATAAGCCAACTACTACCTCTTTAGTTATAGTAAGTTATTTTTATAGTTATATAAAGTTATATTAGGGAACTACTGCTGATGACCCACTGGACCATCATTTCAGAGCTGTTTCTTAGCTACCATATTTTTCGGACTATAAGACACACTGGACCATAAGATGCACCTAAGTTTAGAGGAGGAAAACAAGAAAAAAAAAGTAATTTGCCTCTGCGCATCTCGTTTTTGCCCTCCCTGGAATCAAGCAGCACTCTGCAGGACAAAAACAGGGTTGTTTTTGGCCTGCAGAGGTCTCTATGGGTCCTGTTTTTGCCCTCCTAGGCAGGCTGAAAACAGGACCCCCTGGAGACCAAAAACTGGCACTTTTTTGGCCTGCAGAGTGCTTCTGGACACTGGGGAGGGCAAAAATGGAACACAGGGAGACCAAAAACGGGCCTGTATTCGCTCTATAAGACGCACAGATATTTCCATCCAGTTTTTGGGGTGCAAAAAGTGCATCTTATAATCCGAAAAATACAGTAATTTCCTTCAATGAGTGTTTCTAGTGTATTGTCTTCACTGGAAAAGTTGGGATACATTCAGATATGTATTTGCCTTGAAAATAGCCCATATTGAATTATATAGTACAGTCAAACATCAGCATGAGAAATGTTTTATGATATTTTGTATTATAAATTGTGTTATAATTTTTATGTCATAAAATTGTTATAAAACCAGCCAAATTTCAATTCCACAGGAGTCATGAATCCTGGATTTTGCATGTGTTTTTATGTTAGTCCATTTGATGTTATCTTGGTTCAAAATGTTTTGCCCTACTGGTGCACCATTTCATTCAATTAAAAGTTACAGGAAAGAAACATTGAGTAGTATATAGATAGATGAACATTAATAAATTATTTCATGATATATTCTCTTTCCCTTTTATTACAATGATTTCATATGCATATAAACCAGAACCTGTGCATACTACTAACATCTATAATATATAGACCTGTATTTTGGTAACATTGGATCATTTTATTTTGTTTATTTTGTATTTTCAAAAGCACAATTTCATTATAAGGCATTGTATTATTACATACAACATGCAAGGCTGTGCAATAATGCAACTTAATAATCTGGGCCTCTGCCCACAACAATGATTGCATGCTTATATCTTACAAATTGCATATATTCTTAAAGAACAGCTGCTATTTTGCACAATTCCAAAAGTAATCATTAGCATGGAAAGTGGCACACCAGCTATTTTCTGCTCAGTTTTACATCTGCTGAGTAATTTGAAATATAGCCAACTAGCAGCTCTTCTCTACAGAATGTTACTGTATAGTAAATTTAACCTTACTTATTAAAATGAGATTATGGCTTCTAAAAGAATATGCTGAAAGGAATAGTCACCAGAATTCACTAAAATGTATAATATATTTTGCTCTTTTCGAACAATTCTTTGTTCCTAGTTGGAATTTAGTCCTATGCTTTTGATACCTAGATTTAAGTTCAACTTATGGAACAAACTTATGAAGAAATATGAAGAGGATCAGGCAACAGGCTATGTTCACAGCACTCTTTCCCAGGATTAATTTAACCAGAGTTTTCACAATACAATTTTTTGACTTTGTTACAAACTGAACCATACATTAAAAACATGGGTTAGTCCCCACAATATGTTAAACTAAAATGTAGTTCGACAGCTTGAGGTTTGGTGTATCATAAGTACATATATACCATTTGGGAACCATTTATGCCATATGATTTTGTATAAACTACATGAAGTTTGAGCAATCTGAAACTAAGAAGAGGTATTTTAATAAAACAGCTTAAATTACCTTTAAATAAGAATGCACAAATATGAGCTGTATTTGCCTTGCAGAAGAGCTGTACAGTTAGTCATGGACTTATGACCACAATTGAGGACAAAATTTCCATTGCTAAGTCAGACAATTGTTGAATTTTGCCCCATTTTATGATCTTTCTTGTCACAGTTGTGCGGGAAGTTTAATATCAAAATATATTTTATTCTTTATACTGTCTTCATCTTCCCTTAAACATTAACAGAAACTACAATGGACTGAGAATCAGTATCTCCATTAGATAATTGATAATAAAGCTCAAACTAAGTTAATCAAGTAAAAAAAGCAAACTCAAACTTCCTCAATCTCCCAAATAAATTATCTAGACTTAATCCATAAATCAAAGGTGTGCAAATAGAATAGAATTAATTAAAATACCGTGTTTACCTGAAAATACGACCTAGCCCGGAAACAAGCCCTAGCCTGATTTTCGCGCCTCCGCTTAATATAAGCTCTACCCCCAAATAAGCTTTAGTTAAGCCCTGCCAACCACCTGCTTGTATGTGGTGGGGCGAGGCACAGGTGTACAAATCAAAATGGGGGGATTGGGGAGTGGAGCTGCTCCCTCACGCCCTCTTACCTTAGGACTGCCGCAGCCTGGCCTCCCACGCTGCCCCACTTATTCTGCAGCCACTTGTGACCAGACACTACATGGCACCTGTGCTGCTGCTTGCAGAATAATGCCACAAGGCTCATCGTGCTGGTGCCACCACTTGCACGTGCAATGATACAACACACCATACAAACTCCTGCCACGAGTGACCGCAAGCAGAATGGAGGCAGCATTGCAACAGGTGGGAGGCGTGGCTGCGGTGCTTCTAAGGTAAGTGGGTAAGACATCCCCCCCCAAATAAGACCTGGTGCTTATTTTGGGGCCAAAAATAAAAGTACAGTCTTATTTTGGGGGGAACACAGTAAGTCTCCCAGTGGAATTGCATGTTTACAAAAATATCACAGATATGAACTTATAAACATCTGTGCCTGTTAAGTGTCACTCTAGAATTAGCTATATGCACTTCCATACCCAGGACAAGCTCTCCTATAAAACAATCTCCCTGTACCCCATTTCTTGCAGTTGCCCCCAAGGCAAGTCTCTTTGCTTTTGGGAATAAACATTTCTCCTTTCCCCATAGCTGTCTGGATTTCATTTTTATTTATTCTTGTACAACTCTGGCTTGAGCTGGAACCACAAATTATTCCTTGAAATTAAATATTGTTTGGTATTATTTTGGACTGTTTAAACAACAGTAGCCATTAAAATATTTATGTGCGTGCCACTGTAAATTGTTTTTCTTTTGAGACTCACAGCCTAGATTTACATTATTTCCTGATTCCAGCCCTTGTTTCTTTCAATCAGCACCCTTCATAGGTATTACTGTAGCCTGTAAACCACGACTCATTGTTTCTATGATGAAGAAAAGCATGTCCTGAATTCTTTATTACTAGCATGTTCTTGAAAATAAAAATATATTGGAAAGATTCAGCAAGCCCAAAAACCTGTTTTTCTTGAAAAAGCGATTTTATATACATAAGCCTAAATACATTTTTTTCTGTTTTTCAATGTAATTTTTGTTGCAGATAAGAGATTAAGCAGTTGGTGTGTCCTGCTTTATCTCCATTCATCCTCCCTTCCAATTCTCCAAATCCTCCTGTGCCTCAAGAAATATCCGGTAATCCTCACATCTTCTCTTTCCAAGACGTTTACAACTAAGCAACGTGAAGGAAAGCGGTATTAATTACACATTAAAGTACCGGGAGTAATGCTGATCTCTGCTTCATTTTATCTCAACAATCTGATTTTGGGTAAGTATCGCAAGGTTCACCATTCACCATGATTTATTTGGACACGAATCCGAGTATAAACATAAACCCACTTTATCCTACAGCGGTTACAACCACTTAAAGGAGGAATAAAAGAGATTATAGAGATCTCTCCAAGAGGGAAGAGATCAACATTAACCCTCCCCTCCCCTCCGACGCGGCAAAGAAAGCGCTCCCGCTCGAGACTGCCCACCGTCAGTTGAAAAGGGCGGAGCCAGAGGGGCGGCGAAGGCAAACGCGCGTGCAGGCTCTGATTGGTGGCTTCTCGCGCAGGCTTCCGAGGGCCGGAGCCGAATAGGCCGCAGGGCTTTTTGTCAAGGAAACGCCAGTGTTTACGGCTGTTGAGTCCTTGTCTGCTTCCACCGCAACCGCCCTCTTCTTTCCGTAGAAGACTTGCAGGTTTTCGTTGCCCACGTCTCGTTCCAGCCAGGCGAAGAGTCATGCCTGTACGCTGGAAGGTGAGGGAGCTGCTGCCGTGTCCTCAGCGAGAGGCTTCTCCCCTCTTTTGCTCAGAAACTTTAAGCTAGAGCAGGCGCTCGGATTCCGTTCTTTATCTCTTCTCTCCTCCCCTCGCACATACTTGGTATTGGCCGTTGCGTTATTGGTCGTTTCAAGAGAAGCGCCCATTGTCGCCGCTTCGAGGGTTTGTTCCCTCCAGCAATAATCCGGGTCGGCGGCGGTTGATTGTCTCGCTGTCCCTTCGCCAAGCGCAGCCTAAGTGGGCCCCGGGATAGGAAGGCAGAGAGCTCAGTAGCCTATCTGAGTTAGTTAGCATGTGGTTACCAACGGGAATGAGCTGGCATGGGAAACTGGGATCGGTGGTAAGTCTTAAGGCCGGGTCTCTCCTTATTCAGGGACCTTGTTCAGGTGTTAAAAGCTGTACGACGACGGGAAACTCCTTGTCTGCTCTACTTGGGCTCAAATGGAAAAATTGTAGTATAACAATAAATTAGTCTAATGCCTTTAAATACATTTAAAAATTGGAGCCTGCCAGAGGACAAGGTGGGAATGTTAGATAAAGGCAAGGATAGTATCATAATTCAACTGTATCTTTTAGAATAGAAGATGGCAATCTTTGCATCTTGGGCATGATATATTATGGTCTATCCCAGTGTAAGTGTTACTGAAATGAATTGGAACAGCCCAAGAATGTAGCAGAAAACCTCTTGGGTATTTGGGGTAGGAGTTGAGCGGTGGGAAGTGCTATTTGGATTCTTCGCTTAAGAGTTTAGAGAGGTGGTGAATTGAATATGACATGATGTCCTAAATTTGCGGAAATTAGGATGACAGTGTAACCATTGTGAGTGATAAAGATAAAAAATAGATAATTCAGTTTGCAGTAGTTCAGACAAAAGCTAATTTACAAAGTGTGAAATAAAGAGAAAGCTGAGTGGCTTTTAAGAAAAAGACACGTAATTTTCAAGGCGTTTGAAATACATATGAATATTAATTTATGTTTAACACTTTCACAAGCAATAAAAATTACATTGCACTTATACATAGCTTATACAAACAGTTTGTGCCTTTTATTTTTTCCTGCTGATATTGATCCATTTTTATTTGCTCTGCAGGTACAACATGTGTAAGATAGGCAGGTTTCAGATTTATTGTTACACAGTAGAATTTTACCCATGACAGTAGGTATATAAACATAGAGGTTGAAACATACAGATAGTCCTCATTTAGCAATGACAATTGGATCCAGCAACTTTGTTGTTAAGCAGAAAATCATATGATTTCTGATAGACTTATGATGTCTTTCCCATTTGGTCAGTAAGCAAATCAATGTTTAATGACCATCCCCAAATCATACAAATTAAACAAGACATCATGTGACTGATTTGCTTCTCTGTTCTCTATTAACTGTTGCAAACCTGTTGGGAAGCATGCAAAATGGTAATCACAAGACTACAGGACACTGGTAAGTTATAAATGCATGTTGATTGCGAAGTGCTCAAATTATCACATGAATGTGGGATGTGACAGTTGTAAATGCGAGGACTGGTCACAAAGCTGGGTCTTTTTAATACTGTGGTAAATTCAAACTGTTGCTAAACGAGGTAGTCTGTAACTGAGGGTTATCTCTACTAAATCCAAACATTGAAAGTTTATTTCAACTTTATAAGAAGTGATCTGAAATCTAAACAGACCTCTCCAGCCTTACTTTCAGAGTCGGAATAGTCTGTCTCAATACTGGAATACATCTGATAAGTTTGGAATGGCTTTGGAATGAAATATTCAAAAATTGAGACTTTGCAATCTTGAATGTTATTCACGCCTCCAGAAACAGCCTGTGAAGTCCTTCAAAAACAGCTGCTTTCAAAAATACTATCCCAAAATTTGGACCTTGGGAGATTTGGATTTTAATTTTCTTTATTAGTTCAAGTTCTATTCTTTCATTTGGTGTACTGTTTTGTAATTATCCTAACCGAGCCCTAAGCCTATAAAGGACTTTATAAATACAAAAAGAAAAGTTCATACCTGTGTTATCATTCCACTTGTTTCAATCTTTTATTCAATGGAGATGAGTGAGTGGCCAGGAGTACAGCATTAATGCACATTTTTCTTGTTGTAAACCTAGCATTGGAACCAATTAAGTTATGAAAGAAAGGAAATCCACTTTATATCCTGTTTAGAAATACAACCCTCCCCCTCTCTGTTTAATAGAGTTTTGCTCACTATTAACTTCTATTCCCCTGTAAGTAATAAAATATTACTTAAAGAATATTAATATGGAATATTAAACCACCTACAGAAAAGATCTGGAGAAGTATTCTTAAAAATGATGGGTTGTTAATTAAAGGACACAATGTTATATCTGAATTTGTGAAGAATAATCAAACTGCCTTATAAAACCTGAGCTTTATCATTGGCTTCTGATATAGGGAATTTGAGAGCAATTAATTGTTAAGTAAAAGAGGGGGAAAGTAAGAAAAAAATAAGGAAAACCAAAGAGGAGACTGGCTTGTTCACTGCCCAAATAGCTTGTATAGTAGTTCATAAAAGAGTATCTAACTATTAGATGTGGTAGGAAACACATTTTCTAATGGTTTCTGTTTATTAATACGTGGCATCCTGCAGATGAAATTACCTATTAGGTGCAAAAATACTTCATGATGAAAATACTTTTTACTCAGTAGTTGAACAGAATTTCAAATTGCTCTTAAAATTAAGTCTAATCCTTGGAAAATTAACCAGCTCCCACAATTTCCAAATGAAGTTAATGTCGCCTTATAAATTGGACAAAATATGTACCGTATTTACAGTTGCTAAGCCTCATTGTGATGTTTAAGTTATAAGTGCAGCATCATGTTATTAAGAATATTATTTCCATCTGTAAGCAAATTGCTGTACTTGCCAACACAGGGCTTCTGACAGATAATGTGCCATATAGAACTATATATGTGATGATGTAGATTGACTTTTTGTTCTAATATGTATTATAGCCCTTAATTATTAAATAATAATTTATCTAATGTTTATAATTCCCTTTAATTGTAAATTAACAGAACAGTTATAACAAAAGGACATTACCCATGCAGAATCTTTTTAAAAAAGCTTTAAAGAAAGCTAGTTGCTTTAAAATCTCAACATATGACTGTTTATCAACCTTTTGAAAACCTTTCCCAGACAAAGTGACTTATGACCTATACTTTGCATTTATGACTATCTCACTACTACTATCGTCATTTGATTGCAAGTTGAGCACTTAGCAACAGGATTTCATTTATGATCATTTTCAGCATCCTGCAATCATGGTCACAATTTGCAAAAAATGACCATTGTGGTAACTGGATTTGATTAATGATGACATCATTCACTTAATGACCTTGATGATTTGCTAAGTGTGTAATGTTGTAAAATCAGGTCAACTCAACTTATGACTGTAGTGACAATGACAGAAATTCTGATCCCAATTTTGGTTGTAAACCAAGGAGTACATACATAATCTCAAACATGATGTGAAGTTAGATTCTGATGGTTAAGTAATCTGAAGTAGAAATTTAATAAGTTTTGTTTCCTTTCTACAAGACATTTCCTATTAGTACTAAAGTAAATGTTACTATATGAAGGAACTGAGTATACATAATAAACTACTTAAGGAAATAAGGTAGGCATATTCAAAGTGTGAATATAACGAAATTTATGCAAATGTATGATAGTGGATTCAGGTAGAGTCAAATCATATACAGTGGTACCTCGGGTCACGAACGCCTCTGACTACGACCAACTCGGGTGCCGACCAAAACATCCACGATATGTTCGACTCTGGTCGCGAACACATCCTCGGGTGGCGATCAAACAAATCGGGTGGCCGCGCCGTTTTTTTGGTCCGCGCATGCGCAGTCAGTCTTGCTTCTGGTCCGCGCATGCGCAGTCAGTCTTGCTTCCGGTCACGACCAAATCGGGTTGCGACCGAAGTGCTGGAACGGATTACGGTCGTGACCCGAGGTACCACTGTAAATAGGAAAACCTGTTGGCGAAATCTTTTGTCTTTATTTTTTACTGTTATGAAAGATGATTTGACCTTTGATATCAAGTAAAAATGCTTACATCAATTCTTCCAGGTTGTGATTTTATTGAGTTTGGAAGAAATAAGGCATAAAATTACTATTTCACATTTTATATTATTATAGGGGTTAAGTGAGTACAAAAGAAACTTCAAATGGAAGCAGTCAGAACAGCCTAGGCATTGCAATTCTACACATGAACAAAAGTGCCGATGGGCTGGCCTTCGATCAGATGAATTTGGTAAGACAAATGTTTTGTGATGTATTTCTTGTATAAGAAATACTTGCAATGGTTACTGCTTTCTATGTACTAATTATCCAGATTTCCTCAAATACATTTTATCATGCAGTATCGGTAAACACAGTTTCATAGTTTGGGTTCATAAGATACCATTAAATACCATTAAAAACACAACAATGTTAGATACTAAATTAACTTGGTTCCTGTTAAGATTGAAAGAGAATATACTTAAATATTTGGTCAAAAGAATTAATTATTCTTCACTGTTTGATATGTATTTGGCAATAAAAAATAGTAAGTTAATATTCAAACTAAAAGAAGCCTTTCTTTGATGAAATGTTTGTTTATATTTTTCTTTTTTTCTGCATGCATGCAAAAGAAATAGAGTGGTGCTCACGTTCTTTTTCAGAATTTTCAAAGTATTTGATATTACATATATTACAGGGATCACAAAAGAACCAAATTTTATTTCCAAGAGAAGAGTGCCTTATTATGACACACAAATTTCAAAATCTTTTCAATGGAATGGAGGTAATAGCTTGGAGAAACATGCGTTATCAGAATTGGAAGTCAGTGAGCCAGTCGAATTGCACAAAACCGACAGCAAAGATGTTGAACTGAATAAGAACCTAATTGAGACACCGGATGCACCTCGGCTTCCTGAAAAGCTGCATCTCAACTCTGCAGGATCTGGACCTGAATCAACTGAAGCACTTGGAAGAAGCAAGAAGTCAGTGCCCAAAACTGCAGTGCATGAAAATAAAATATTAGCATCTACCCAAAAAGAATTAGAAAAAACAGATCATGGGGTAGGAAGTAAAAAAAAAAGTTTGATTTGATGTTGTGAGTTAAAGTTGAGAAATAATTCATTGTAACTTTATTAATATACTGTACACAATACAACCTTCCCTGCCTAGGTGCATTCCAGATTCATGAACTTTAATTTGCAGAATTTTCCAGAGAGCCAGAATGGCAATTGCTGAAAGTTCTGGAAATCAGAGTCTACACATCTGAAAAATGCTCAGTTTAGGAAAAGTAATCATTATATTAGGAGAGGTGCAAGAATGTTTGGATTCTAACAAAGGATAAAGCAAGCAATCCCCTTGAGGGCTTGAAAAAAGAAGGAAATAATGTTTATAGAAAGAGGGCTAAAATATCAGGTCAATATAAAAAACACCAAAAGATTAAAGGATTATAAATAACATAAGAGAAAATCCAAGGAAGAAATGTGAAGAAAATTGTAATGTCCTACAACTTTTCACTAAGAATTTAATCATACAAATTTGATAGATTTTCCCTAAGCTCCCATATAAGCAATATAAATTAGCCAAAAAGAAAAACATAATAAAAAAGAAGTAGTCAAGAAAGCAAATGTTGACACAATGGTTTAAAATAATTGTTTACAGGTAGTCCTCAACTTATGACCACAATTGAGCCCAACATTTATGTTGCTAAGTGAGAAATTTGTCCCATTTTACGACTTTTCTTGCCACATTTCTTAAGTGAATCACTGCAGTTGTTAAATTAGTAACACAGTTATTAAGTGAATCTGGCTTCCCCATTGAGTTTGCTTGTCAAAATGTTGCAAAAGGTAATCACACGGGACACTACAACCATCATAAATGTGAGTCAGTTGTCAAACATCCAAATGTAAATCACGTGACCGTGGGGAAGCTGCAACAGTCATAAGTGTGAAAAATGGCCATAAGTAATTTTTTTAAAGTGTCATTGTAATTTCGAACAGCCACTAAACAAACTGTTGTAAATTGAAGATTACCTGTTCAGGCATACTATTTCATTATTCAAGTAAATAAATTCCCACTGACTTTATATGAGAGCCTAAGTATTCCCAATGCTTCTGTCATGTTAAATCAAAGGCAGTTTTGACTACTAATGTTAACAGGAACAGGGTTTAGACATAAAAAGTATGTTTCCATTTCTGTGTATAAGAACGCTTGCAGAATGTCATAATATACGTTGCTTTTATCAGCATAGTCCATCTTAGTATTAATGATAAAGAAACTTCTGATATTAGACCACAAAAAGAAATGACATTCTGAATTTATTGTTAATGTTGATTACCAGCCCAACAGAGTTCTACAGAGGAGAGCAGGCATGAATATTACACGATCAAGAAGCTTCCCTAGAAGTTCTGAGTATCAAAGAGAGTTTGTTTGGAAAACCCCACAGAAGCTTTCTCCAGTCCTTGCAGCAGATCAGGTACCTAAGTATTTTAAGAAGTGTTTTCATTTTTGAAAAATATTGCACAACTTTATAAATTTTAATTTAAAAATAAGCTCAATTTTGCTTAGTCAGGCTTTTTCCAGACTTCCTTTGAAGGTAGACTAAAGTTTTAATAAAATAATGTTGTGATACTTGTTCAGTGCAGATTTACTATGCAGGATAATGTCTCACTGGAGCTTTTTTCAGTTATTGTTCGTTGTATTGCATTTTTTGTTGTATTACATTGTATGCTAAATGCTAAATGCTCCATTTTGTTCCAAATATTGATAATTGATTTTATTAGCTGACTTCTCAGATATATACAGTTGTATTTTGAGTAGTATTGACTGTAAGTAAATAGCTGGATCATTCCATATCAACTGATTAAGACTTTTCTGCTGTGCAATAATGTAGCAGAGATTAAACATCACCAAGTCTCTTTAATTTCAGGGGCAAAGTTATTTAACTTTATGAAAAAGATTAATGTATTTTGTAACCCAAAGTTTATTCACAGATCAAGTCAATCCATTCCTCCATTTAAGTCTCCTGTTGTTATCCCTGAAACTGAATATGAAAGGAATTTCAGACCTTCACCCCCTATAAAACAACTGAAACAATGCTTTCTGGAAGAGAGTGAATGTCCTAGATCTGAATCAGTAGAAGTCTCCTCTGGAGAAAAGGTGTTGTACTTCATTTATTACCTATTAAAGCTTTATGTCCTTTTCAATTAGAAGTTTCTATACTTAGAATTTCTAATTTGATTGATTCATTTCATGTTCTCGTCCTGGTGATTGCAATACATAAAGAAATGATACATATTTTTAAAGATTTTTAAAAAATATCACATAGAATTTACTTACTTTTTTTTGAAGTTCTTGATATTTTTGATCTTATTCATTGAAATGTTAAATATTAATTCAAACATTACAAAATATATTTAAGACTCAAGCTTCATGCCATCAAGTCAAAATTAAAAACATGGTATGAAAGATATTTACAGATAGTGGTAGATGATTTGGCATGAATATATCAATAGAAACACTCATGGATCTAGAATATTGGGAATAATATCTTAAGTAACCTAAGAGCCAATGAAGTAATAAAAATGTGAGTAAGTGTGAAAAACTGTCACTTATATCAGTGCCATTGTAACATTGAATGGTCACTAAACAAGAGTTGTAAGTTGAGAACTATCTGTAATATGAAAAACATTATGTACTTCATGATTTATATTTATGTCTATTTCTACTCCTATTTTCTGATCATATTTCAATCAAATATAAATACATATTTTTACCAGCAGCATAGTATATTCAAATTATTTCTGATAATTATTGAGTTTTTGAAGTTCACAAATATCATACTAAGAACTATAATCAGTAAGTGTTCTATTGGAAACATTTTAAAATAATATTTATATACCATATAAAATTAAGCTTTAATCATTGTATTTAGAAGTTAGATGTTCAATAAAATATAGTTATATATTTTAATAAATTATAATTTATACAATCAACAATAAAGTATTTTTCTTATTTTTTAAAGAATGAAAAAAGTAAAATCACTTCAAAGACACCAGAAGATTCATTAAATCAAAATGAATTTGAAACAAAGCAGAAAGAAGAAAAACAGAAACAGAAGTTGCTCTGTTCACACAGAAGTTTTAAGTAAGTGTAAACATATCAAAATATAAAATGCTTTGAATTCTCTTAAATACAGTCAACTTTGAAAGCGAATAAAAGGAGTGTTTTGTTATCTCCTGATTATTCGGTCAGTTGCAATGTTTCCCTTCTTCCTTGTATTTAAGAAATAGGGATTGCTTAAGGTCCCCATATGAACCCATGGATGATTTGGAGATTTCCTGATTCATCTCTTAGTTTATCTCTCTTAGCAAAGTTTATTCTGTTCATTGATTTCTAAAATAGAAACCCAGTTTGATGTAGTGGTTCTTTTTTTAAATTATTCTTTTTTATTACACAATTTCCATTGTTATATATAAAATTTCCATATCCACAATGGCTGTGTACTGTCTGGGTACAATCTCTTTTAAATACAAATAACAAACCTTATGCACACATTAATTATAACCATTATTCACTCAATCTATTCACCATAATCTTCACTTATCCTTGTTAAACAGTTTCCATTA
>JAOYMU010000283.1:39403903-39414544 GCA_025802295.1 Psammodynastes pulverulentus
CCAAATCTTTTCCCACATTTCCAGTGGTACTGATTGGTCAAAATTTTGCTCCCATTTTAACATACAATCTTTAATTAGATCTGGTGCCGAATCCATCTGAACCAAAACATTATAAATTCTTTGAATATGTTTTGGACTTTGATCCCTAATCTGCTTAATAAGATTTTCATCCCTCTTGGTAATTCCAATCTCCTGATCCTTTCTCCATCTAATTTGAAGGCTGCGCAAAATCTTATCAGATGTGTTGTGGACTTTCTTTTATTCTCTGCCTAGACAAGCAGGAAAAGATGAGTTTTACACTTCTCTGTAATGTGTATGACAACTTAACAACCAGTTCTCATGAATTAGAGTGTGATGGCTAGATATCATGTCCCTGGCAACCTTGTAAGAAAAGGAACAAAAACAATGCTTTTAACATCAGCAATCATTTTATTAGGCTTAAAAGGTCACCAAATAAAAATACTCAAGGCGGCACATAAAGTTAAACCTAAATAAATAAAAAAACTACCCACAAACATGCAATACCAAACAAATAGATGCAATATATTGGGGGGGGGGGGAGGAATGTGCCCCCCCCCAAAAAAAATTTGACACACCAGCACCCTTTATCTAGAATCACAAATAGCCTGGTCTGTTTACAAACTCAGAGTTTTGGAGTTCATGACATAGTTGGAGCTGGATGAAACTCCAAGGGGATGATATTCCAGAGGGCAAGAATGGCATCAGTGAAGTAAAATGGTCTCCATAAACAATTGTTTGTCTCCCTTGCCACCTAAGTGCATCCTGCCTTTCTAGGCCAAACAAACACAACCCACTTCATTTTGTGTACCATAAACATTTCTCTGTAAATACTACTTTTACTATCTCAATCTGTGGATTAATTCCTGTGATGCAAGGAAGTGGCAAAGATCAGAATATCCATGAGCAAAGGGACCTGCTCATCAAGGGAGGAGGATTAGTTGGTATTATTTCAGCTTCATGTGAGCATTGCTGCCCAATCTCTTCTTGGCCATAGGAGATGTTGAGTACTAGTGGAGCTCCGAGAGAGATGTCCTACCAGAAAGGCTTGGTTCTGGCATTCTAATTGGGCATGCTGCTATTCTGGCTCCCCTGGTCAGAAGATCAGGGGAATTTGTAATATCTAACAGGGCTTATCAGTTTTTCCAACCCTGTTGCTTCCTAACATGGATTTTTGTCTTAGATAGAGATCTGGAAATTATTATTGGTTTCTGCTGACTCCCCTGTATCTCCATAGAATTAAATCCACTAAAAATGGAAGTTTGAATAGTAGTAGTAAGAAGTTAATTAAATTCTTAATGCACTGCATTAAGGAATAGGGCACTACAGGAATAGGGCAAATAGAGCGATAAACATACACAACTATCTTCTCTGCATGGCCACAATGAAAAATGTGCCAAGCAAAAATGGAATAATGAGCTATCGGAAAAATAGTTATAAGAAGGAAGGCATAGATACCTAAATGAACATACACACACAAAAAGCCTATCATCTTACCTGTTTTATTTTTTAAAAAATAAACCCTACTGCAAGATAAGCTTTTTGTGTTTATGCTGATATTATTCATTTAGTTTTTAAAATTATTTTATTTGGTTTTCAAACTATTAGGAGCTGTTAGATAACCCATTGATGGAATGATGCCTCTCTTAATTTTCAGTGTTAATTTTAGGTGACAAGATAAGTAACAACTCGCAAGACAACAGGAAATATTCTCAGCCAGAAAAAATGAAGCCAAGAGCACTTCTGACTGATCAGTTCTGTTTAGTTGAGTTAACAGAGAACTTGCCGGAGAAGAAGTGAAAACACAGTGTTTCCATTGCTGCGTATGGAAGAAAAGATGGGTGAATACTCAACGCTTTCTCTTTTATGCCTTTCAGTTTCGAAAAGGCTGGGGTTTCAAAGCTGAGGGTGACATCTTAGAGGAAAAAAAACCACAATGCTTTGAGTTATTTCTAGTTGATTTCTGAAAGAAAGAAAGAAAGAAAGAAAAAAGAAAGAGTTCTATGTATAATAGCTCTTCATCCCTAACTGCAAGAACCAAGTCATTGTTGCTTGAAATACCAAAATCAGTCATAAAGCATCTTTTTTTTCGGCTCAGCATTCTATGGAGTGAGTTGAAATCTTTTCCAAGTGGTACGAAGGATTGTCGTAATGACCCGCAAACTGGAAAATTGCTGCTGTTTTGTCATTTTTGTGACATTCCCTGTTAACAAGGAAAACTCCACATTAATTTAAAAAAAAAGTATAGGACATCAGCGGAAAAAAATAATTCTTTCTGCTGAAGAAGAAAATTTACTTTCCAGTGGGTAATTCTAGCTGCAGAAATCAAAATGAGAGAAAGAGCATCGTAATACGGCAGTAACCTCAACTATAGAACTGGAAGCCTAAGAGAAGCCGGCAGAGAAGCTTCTAAAAGAAATTTCGGTGCTTTAAATTCTCTATAATGATGATGATGGACTGACTGCAAGGGGTTTCAGAGCTCTGTTTTTATGGTTCTTAAGTCCTTCCAGTCCCTAGATTCCAACCAAATTAAATAGCTATTTGTATCACCCTGATAAGCTAAACATTTTTACGTTGAGTAAACCCTGTTATCCTCTCCACCCCAAATTCCAACTTTATTTCTTTTATGATGTCAATGTGTAAAATGTATGCCCTTCAGTGCTCAGAGGCCACAAGGTTGCCCACTCTGAGTTACAGGGAGCCTGAGTAAAGAACTTCAAATACACAAATAAATCACACTATGAATTTTAAGCATGCTCTACAGGTTACCACTGTGTAAAGTGATAAGAAACTGGGACCAGCAGTATTAAGAATTGCCTAATAAAGTGGGCCTAACAAAGCTAATTCTTACCAGCAAATCCCATACTTTTCAGACCCTTACTACTGAGCAGCATGAGACAGCCACCAGAGGCAATGCAGAAGAGGCCATGTCAAAACCTGTTTTCCATATGTCAAACTGGCCCAATTGATTTTGAAAGTAATATACCATGCTTGAAATGGGCACCATTTGTACAGATGACAATAGGGCTTTTTTTACTGTTTCTGAATGCCACAGAGAGTTTTGGTTGTTGTTGCAAGAAAATAAAATGCTGTATCTTTAAAAAAAAATCAAATGTGAAGTATAAAAGCTGATCTAAAACATATTTGTAGCTATTTAATGTGGGGTGAAGGACTTCTGATCCCTCAGGATAGAAGGTGTACCCTGCAATGCAGGTAGTCCTCTACTTACGACTACATTTGAGCCCAAAATTTCTGTTGTTAAGTGAGACATTTTAAATTGAGTTTTGCCCCATTTTAAAACTTTTCTTGCCACAGTAGTTAAGTGAATCACTGCAGTTGGTAAGTTAGTAACACAATTGTTAAGTGACTCCAGCTTCCCCATTAACTTTGCTTGTCAGAAGGTCGCAAATGATGAACAAATGACCCTGGGACACAGCAACAGTCATAAATATAAACAAGTTGCCAAGCAACTGAATTTTGATCACATGATCATGGGAATGCTGCAAAGGTCGTAAAATGTAAAAAATGATCATAAGCCACATTTTTCAATGCCGTTGTAACTTTGAACAGTCACTAAAGAAACTGTTGTAAATCAAGGACTGCCTGTATCTAGTGGCAAAAGACACAGCATGGATTTTCATTTGTTCACAATGCATCTGCTGCTCAATGTATTCCACGCAACTGCTTGGATTGAGGCTAAACCAACAATATGAAAGGCATCTCCTGCCTAGGTCTTAAATGTTGTCAGAATGCAGAATTTTGCAGGGTCTGTATAGTTTAATGCATCTTGAAACCTCAGAGGAGTTGCAGATTGTTTCACATATGCGCTTAAGGTGGGCTGGAAATTCTTCATAACAAATGTTTCATTAGATGGCTTGGTTTCACCTAAACTGTCACCAGTGGTTGGGCTGAATAATGACGGAGTTTCTCACCTAGTCATAGGTGGTAAATCTTACTTTGTGTGCTGGCTTTTGTTTCTTTAAAAAAACTGCCTCGCTTAGTCATTATAGCTAGGAATGGCAATTTTGTATGATGGAAAGTTAAAAAGAAGAGCTTTCCTGCACAGACATACCTGGAACTGTATATTCCCTTTCAAAATGGGGACAGTATGAAATGTGCTTTCATTCTTTTTTATATGCTTTTTTTTAGTTTCACTGATAGCTTAGGGAAAAAAAAGGAAATAAAGTAAATTTACCTATTGATAGTATTCATTCAGCATGTTACAAAATTCCCTCTAGTGAAAGTCTGGAATATCAAAAGCTGCATGAATGCATGAAAGCATAAGAGAAAGTTCAGATACTCTTGGTAACTACCTTATTCCTTCATTTTTATAAGTGTAGTACTGATTTTTAAAAAATGTATTTTCTATCATAGAGAGCCAGTTTGGTATCGTGGTTAAAGATCCAGGCTAGAAACTGGAAGATCATGAATTATAATTTTACCTTAGGCATGAAGCCAGCTGGGTGACATTTGAAATTTAGAATTAGGCAATGGCAAATCACTTCCAAAATTTGCCAAGAAAACTGCAGGGACTGCAGGAATCAACATTGACTAAAAACAATAGCAATAGCATCTAGACTTGTATATTGCTTCATAGTGCTTTACAGCCTTCTCTACATGCTTTACAGAGTCACTATATTACCTACAACAATCTGGACCCTCATTTTACAGACCTCAGAAGGATGGAAGGCTGAGTCAACCTTGAGCTGGATAGGATTGAACAGCTGGCAGTCAGCAAAGTTAGCCTGCAATACTGCATTCTAATCACTGCACCACCACAGCTCTAAAGCAATAAAGGATAATATTTGTAGCTCAAAGTTGAAATGAGCTCTCTTAGCTTGGTTGTTTTCTTACAGACATTTCATTACCAAACTAGGTAACATCATCATTGCTAGTCCTAGTTTCTAGCACTGATGATGTTACCTAGTTTGAGTAGTGAAATGTCTACAAGAAAACAACCAAGCTCAGAAAGCACTAAGGATCCCTCACTGACTAAAAATGCAGCTTTTTGTTGTTATGTTATATTTCAGTTATGTTCACCTTCTCTCTGAATCTGCAATGCATTTGCCTCTACTGGTTCCATAATTTTGTAATTCCATATTATGGTGTAAGCTTATTTGGATTCAGTATATTTCTTTATATGTTTTGTATAGTATCTGATTTTTTAAACATGCTGCTCTGTCTTTTATGCAAAAGTCGTAAGATTTCACACTGCCTAACATTTTAGCATGGCTAATTGAGCTATTCTAAACTGAACAGTTAAAACAAAGGATTCATTTGTATCCATACAATATTTGGTCCTCATGCTAGAATAATAGAAAATGGATGGAATGGCTGCCTGTCTACCTTTTTTGGTTAATAGAACCACAGAAGTCCTAACTTGTAAAATATATACATTTTCTGCAAAAAATAATCATTCTTCTATTGAAAATCTTTATTTACAAAAGGCAGCTTTGAGCATTGTAAATGTAATGTTATCCAAGGAATTTTAGCCTTGGCTCTCAGAAAAGAGAATCGAACATATCACTCGACCTACTAGATGAAATCTTAAACATACTGAGAAATGCTGCACAGATTATATTTTAGAGGTTGATCATATTTTACATCTGTAAGCCACTTGTTTGTGTCACAGGTAACTGCAGCTCTTTAAGCCACCGACTAATTGGCACCACATTCAGCATCTCTTAGCAATAAGAACAACATGGAGAATCAATTTATGTTGCCCACCTCTCAAATTTTCAATTAATATATGTGGGATTCAAATGAATATGGATGCCCAGAAATGACTTTTTTCCAGAACATAGCAATTTTCAGATATTATCTATGGGTTTTTTGGCTGCTGGGAGAGGTGTGTGAAACCCTTCTCTTGAAAGAATACTGAAATGGTTCATCATTGTAGCTTTTAATTAAAAAGTATGCAGAAAATAAAAAGTTAAGGTAAATAAACATAGTAATTAAAATTTCTATGAATTTTGAATTGGCAACTTTCCATTTAAAGGCAAATATAGTAGCTATTGTGGTATTATAATAACCATAGTAATAATGGCTCTCAAAGATAATAGAAACAGAACAGTATGAAAGTTTTCTTTTTTAAAAGAAAGTTGCTTATTATCTCTATGTGTACACGTATTTTGATGTTTTAATTTTGAATATATCTATCTATCTAATCTAATCTAATCTAATCTAATCTAATCTAATCTGGGTGTTCTTAAATTGATTTAGAATCAAGATGGCAAGAGGAATAATTTAACTATAAGTGCAAATGTGGCCTAAGTGAAGCTATACTTACGTTGGTACTAAAATATGCACAATATTAAATTCAAGATTTGAAAAACAAAAACTCCCATTTTTAATTGAAAACTAATTTAAAAAAAACATGGGTTCAGAAGTGAGGAGTTCCTGTTAAAATATTTAGAATGTATATCTTAAAATATTTTCTAGACACATCTTTGGGAATTCCATGAGAGACTAAAACATTTTAGGCTCATATTTATTTTGACAATTTTTGCCTTATTCCAAAGAGTAAGATTTAAAGAAAGGCTCTAATCTATCAAATATTCTCTATATGGACCTTATATTTATATTAAATATAATAATTTGAGAAATATTACATGTAATAATAATACCAAAATAGTTAATACATGTATAATTGAACCTATTTTTAAATTAGATCTTTTTAAATAGAAGTAGAGTACAGAGATCATGCATTAAGGCAGTCACAGCACTAAATTCTAAATCTTCTTTAGAATAACAGTTTTGAAAAGCAGAGAAAACTCCTTTTCAACCAGTGTGATTACATAATTACAGCCTTTAAAGAGTGGTAGGGATTGGGAAAAAATACAGGAACACCAGGAGGAGCATGCTGATCAAAATGGGAAATATGCATGTCAAAAATTCCACACAAGAATCAGCCTATCAGCCTGACATGAATACCTAGGAAGAGTCTGGAAAAAAATAATCAAGCAATGAATCTATGAAAACTAGAGGCAAGCAAAGTCATAGCCAAAAGCCAACACTGATTTGTCAAAGATAGGTCATGCCAGACAAATCTGATTGCATTATTTGACAAAGTGACAAAATTATTTTCAAATTCTGTGGATATAATTTACTTGGACTTCAGTAAAGCATTTGATAAAGTAGACTACAACCTATTACTTGATAAGATAGAAAAATGTGGGTTAGCTAACATCACCACCAGACGAAATCATAATTGGCTGACCAACTACACTCAACATGGTTCATTCATCAATGTTTTAGATAAGGGGATAGATGGGGAACTGGTCAAATTTGCAGACAACATCAAGCTGACAGGAATAATCATTTAAATAAGAGCCAGCAGTGTACTGCAGCTGCCAAAAAAGCCAACATAGTCCTAGGATGCATTAACAGAGGATAGAATCAAGATTATGTGAAGTGTTATAATACTTTGGTAAGACTACACTTGGAATACTGCACCCAATTTTGGTCACCATGATGTAAAAAAGATGTTGACATTCTAGAAAGAGTACAGAGAAGAGCAGCAAAGA
The DNA here is from genome assembly GCA_025802295.1 of Psammodynastes pulverulentus. Lineage (NCBI taxonomy): Eukaryota > Metazoa > Chordata > Lepidosauria > Squamata > Psammodynastidae > Psammodynastes > Psammodynastes pulverulentus. The sequence goes on from JAOYMU010000283.1 coordinate 39,411,448, forward strand.
TGATTAGGGAACTGGAGGCTAAAACATATAAAGAACGGTTTCTGGAATTGGGTATGTCTAGTTTAATGAAAAGAAGGACGGAGTGATATGATAACAATATTCTAATATATAAGGGGCTGCCACAAAGAAGAGAGAGTCAACTTATTCTCCAAAGCGCCTGAAAGCAGGGCAAGAAGCAGTGGATGGAAACTAATCAAGGAGAGAAGCAACCTAGAACTAAGGAGAAATTTCCTGACAGAACAATTAATCGGTAGAACGACTTCTTCCAGAAGTTGTGGGTGCTCCAATACTGGAAGTTTTTTAATAAGAAACATTGGATAACCATTTGTCTGAAATAGTATAGGGTTTCCTGCTTGAGGAGAGGTTGGACTAGAAGATCTCCATGGTCCCTTCCAAGTCTGTTATTCTGGTTAAAAAGACTAAAGATCTGGCTTCTGGAGGTATGCAGGGATATAGTTGTATCTCCATACTTCATCCTATTTTCTATGGTAAGGCTATACTCATCTATGATACAGTCTTGCCCCGAGATATAAGATACAACATACAGTAATGTCAATTTTGGTGAGAATTCATCCACCATGTTGTTTTTATTATTATTTGTAATGCACAATGGCACATTATTTCTCTTACCCATCACTGAAAAGCAATATTGCAAAAATTTACTATGGAATTACATTGGGTCAGTTTCCAGGTGGGTTGTTATAGGATTTAACAGAGAGCCAAATGTCAACTATGTCCTCGTTTCTTGATTTTATCAAAAAATATGTAAATATGGTATAAACCCATCTATATCTATTTTTATTACATTATTTATGGAAAATATGCTTTATCCTTCTGGTTTTTTTCTTTTAAAGATAAGGGTTTATATTTACTTTTAGTAAATAACATGCTGTGCATGTATCAAACTGACCTATTAATGACATGAAATGAATTTCTTTGTATATCTGAATGATTAAAATGCATTCTTTGAGTACTATTCCTCATATCCCAATTTCCTATCATCTACCTTTTCCCACACATATGCTAAATCAGGGTACAGTCCTAGGGGTTTTCTTTCCAGAGGTGAGCATGGGGCTTGACAGGGAAATTTTCTTCTGCCTTTTGCTGATGTAGTCATGCTTTCGAAGGATCATTATAGGGTTGGTTGCTGGATAAGTAACATTCAACACATGAAGAGCTTTGTCATTTAAAGGAAACTCTCAAATGGTGAAATCCCACACCAAACCTACTAATAAAAACCAAAACACCTCTTCTCTAATACCATTTCCTGAATTGTGTTAAAACACGTAATTCTTCTTGGTTGAAAATTTTCAGTGATCGAGTATATATATCACCACCCAGAGAGGCGAAGATCAGACTTGCAAGTAAACAATCAAGTTACTGGTAGATACACTTCTCAGATTCTAGTTTCCAGATCTGTAGCAAAGTAGTTTTTCTACTTAAGTTAGATATAATGGCTTGGAGGATTTGTTTTTTTTTCATTCTAATGAGTACTTGTTCTGATGCCATTACAAGTTCAATTTTTGAACATATCAAAGACTCTATTCTGAAGCTAGAGAATGATTTTGTAAGTATGCCTTCAAACTTTCTTTTAAATGTCTCTTTTCTCTTTTCAGTTGAATACTACCATAGCTACAACTATACTTTGGTGCAACAACTCAATTTGATGTAATATGGCTTGATATAGACTTTTAATGAGTTCTTTGAGTTTGGGATGAATTATTTAGAACTTGCTTTTACTACAGATTCTGTTGACATTTTTTTGCAATTATAACTACTAGTTCATGTATACATCACTGTTTATTTTAATACACCTGACAAAGTTGTAAAACTGGTGTATATATTTTTTTCTAGAAGTTCATAGTTAAAAATTTGACTATTTAAGAGAAATAGGCAGAATTGTCTACTTGTTCAATTACATAATCCTATCATTTCATTTTGAATGAGCAATCTCTACTACTTTTTCATTGACTAACACTAGAACATATAAGTTGGCTAATGCCTTCTCATAGTTCTATGACAAGTTAAACATCCTCATGCAAATGCATTTTTTCCAAAGCTTTCATTTAAAAAAGTGGGAAGCTATTTTCTTATTTTGTAATTTATAATTATATAAGATTGTTGAAAATAAAGGTAGTTTAAGTGTTGAACATGACAGTTCATTCATATCATTCTCAACAGATTGATATCTTTACCCAAAGCAGGTTTTGGTGTTAATAAAATTTGGCTGAAGATGTATCACCACAAGCTGAATTATGTACAGTAAATACACACTAGTGGTGCTTCTCAAGGGATATTTTCATGAAAATACTGACTGCACAGATGAAAATGCAGTCTACTTATCTTAACTTTTTAGTGTTAAAAATAATGCCATATTTCAGTGCAGAAGAAGTTGTTAACCACTAGGGTTCATTTAATGTTACAGTACTACTAGCATTTAAAGACATTCTCCTTGTTTGTGTTGTCAAAGTAGCTATAGCTGGAAACTTTGTTTAACTATATTGAATTAATTAGTGCTGCATTTTCTTATCCAATTCTTGGAAAATAAGTTTTCTTGGAAACCCAGAGCCAACGGAATGTAATTGCTAAATCTAATGCTTATATTTACTACTTTATGCTATTTTTAAAATAATAACAATATAGTAATTTAGCATTAGTAATGCTTATGGATTAAAACTAAAACAGCTGCAAATGGTGTGATACATTACTTTGCTTATGCTAATATGCTGTGCTTATTATTCCTTGAGTTCTTCCTATTTCTAATTTAAAAGGAAGGCAACAAAGTTGGACAAACTTATGCTTACTTCTAAAACATTTCTTTGAAACTGAATTCATGAGAAGTAAAGTAGAGACCAAAAATTACTGTAGCTTTTAAAAATGTCCTAAACATAGTTTGGATTTGAATTAGAGTTTTCACTTTAAAGGATTAAGTATGTTATATTGTGGATTGAGCCATTTGTATCTTGTATTTCAGAACACCACTCAGTCTGACATCGCTGATAATGGATCTATTTTCACTCAGAGATTTCAAAGTGGACTATGGGGAGAGGTAATTTCTTCCATTTGTTCAGTGGAGGGGGACACATATTTTATCTCT
>JAOYMU010000283.1:39598988-39612009 GCA_025802295.1 Psammodynastes pulverulentus
CCTAATTACAGGCAGCTGGCTGTTAGCAGAAGTCTGCAATTACTGCATCCTATCTTCTGCGCCACCAAGGCTCTTTTCTACTGCTCATGTTGGTATAATAGGCAATATCATGTAATTTCAAGAAAACTGATGGTAGAAGGAAGTGGCAGTGGGTTGCTAAACCCTTGCACTGGCCTGGTTTACATTGAAGGCTTTACTGGGCCAGATCAAATAGGCCTTTTCAAACTGCAGCGTGTGGTCAAAAGGCCATTTCTCAGCATGAACATTGCCCTTGTGTGTCTTTTCCATAAATGCATCCAGATGGCATCGTTAAGTTCAGTGCATGTTCACTCAGTTGAGTGAATCCAGTATTTTTTTTTCAAATGCCACTTTAAAATGCCTCTTAGAATGTAGTGGATGTCAGATCATTTAGACTGCATTGCTGCATTAGACCAAGGCCATCATAAAGAAAAAGATTTTTCATGGGTACATGCAATATCTTTACAATTGTTATAAGCTACACAAACAAAACAACTCTGATAAAGAAGTTCTATAACTCCATACTGATGAAGCTTGTTTTGCGATTTCCCCCTCTTCTCCCCTCCCCAAAAAGGGTGAAGAAGCCACCAATTGGCTAAAATCATACATATAGATAGTCTTGGAATTGACACCATTTCTTGACCCATAAATCTGAATAGGTGCTATGTCCTCTGATTGGCTGGTTTGAGCTACAACCAGTTTTATTTATTATTCTGCCCTTGCTTTCACATTCTCACCTGGCTAATAACACAAACTTTCAGAAGGCTGTCTCTCCTGAGCTCTCACAGGTCCCTGAACCGAACTAGATGTCATCTGTACTTTGGGTTAAAATTGCTCAGGTTCACATGTAAACTACTAATTATCCTTTCCATAGAATTCTAATGACTCATTAGGACTACTTCATAATCAAGAGAAACTAATGACATGTTTAACTACTGCTAGTTATTCTTTGGTGCTTAAAGCATCAAGATTCCCTCTAGTCAAGCTTGACTTTTGGTGATTATGTGTTTTTCTGCAGCATTTAGAAATGCTTTAAAAATGCCTTATTTAGTGATTTGTTTTACAACTTCCCAATTAACCTACAATCTTGGATTTTCCTGCTTATTTGCCATGCAAATATTATCCAAGCAGGCTTAATTTTTTTAAGATCAGTAAAAGTCACTTACTTGTTACCACCTGTTGTAAATGTATTTACTAAGAAAGAACAAGAAAAAAAGACATTGAACATCAGAATCATACAGCGTTTTTTTCAGAGACATTTAGAAATTATTCTGAATTTTGCTGAATTCAGAATTCATTAACAGAATGGAAATGAATCTACAGGAAATAGAAGCCATGATCCAGATGTAGCTGTCCATAGAATAGAACCATTGCTTTTTTATGCTAATTGCATCTGGATCCAGTTACCTTTTATGTGATATGAATGCTTTTCCATTGGTAAAAATAAGTTCATTGAAAGCATTTGATTTTTCCAGAAGAGATGGGTTGTTTCAATTCCTTTCAATTTTTGATTCATCATTACAATAAAAATGAAATAATTTCAAGGACTAGTGTTACAGGTTAATGATGGGTGAAGCAAATTTATAGGTATATTTTTGGAGGCTAGGGAATGAATGTTATAGTCATCCACCCCAAATGAAGAAGGTAATTCATATTATTATAGAATTAATAACAGCCAAGTATTTTTGTTTTACCCAACAGTGGATGAATAGCTAGTTTTGTCAACTAAAAGTTCAGTACTTCCATGGCACAGCTCAGGAACATTGGGGTTAGTAAACAGACACCCAGGCTTATCCTTTTTTTGGGGGGGGGGTGTTAGTAATTCTGATGGATTAACACTTGCAATAAACAACCTTATATATTAAATGAAATACATAATAGTCTGCCTCTTAGTGTTGTCACTCATAACCAGTTGGTGGTATGCAATAATTTCTACCTTTACTGATTATCTTATCTAATTGAGTGCTAAGATCATCTAACGCATGGGTGTCAAACTTGCAGCATCACGTTGCCATCACGTGATGTTTTGCAACATTCTCCCCATTTGTGGAGCTGGGGTGGGCATGACGCATCCAGCCCATGAGCCGCCAGTTTGACATCCCTGATTTAATGACACCGACACAAGCATTTTTAAGGAAGTGCAAACCTTGAATAAGGAGTCACTAATAGTATTTTTCTTTAGTTAAATAATATTCTTATTAATTCAGTTAGTTTATTTATGGTGAGTTGCTTGGTCACATGTTTCTTGATCTGTAGTTACATTTACACTGAACAGGATGGGCAATAATTCGGAAAAGACCAGATGGTTACATTTATGATAATAATTAAGAAAAAAATGTTTGCACATACAATTATTTTTGTCTACAGATGTAGCTTAACTTAAGCTAAGAGTAACACTGCTACTAGAAGCATGTAAGAAGGAAGTTCAATGACACTTCACTTCCTACAGTCCTTGATAGAAATCAGGTGCTCATGGAACAATAAAACATGGTTGACAAAGCTGCAAGTCCAAGGGTTTATTGCATTCCCCAGTTGCCTATCATCAAAGTAGGTCAGAAACTGTTTTTGCAGGGCAGAAGCAGATGTTATTGCCTCCATTATTCCTCTTTCTCCATTAAAGCAGCTTCCATCTGTGTTTTTCTGTTCCATTTACAAAGCATGCTTTCCATGTTAGGCCACTTCAAGAATTCTTGTACATTTTAGATAGCATGCTCAGTTCTCTGTAGTAGGCTAACTCCAACAGTTCAGCAGCTGCTCCATGGAATTCCCCCTCACCTGAATCAATAATAACCATAGCCACTGATACCTTTTACTGCAGTGTTTTTCAAACTTGGCAAGTTTAAGCTGTGTGGACTTCAACTCCCAGAATTCCCCAGCTAGCAGAGTTACCTTTATCAAGAATGCTGCAAAAGCACATTAGTTATTACTGTTGTTTTAAATAGAAGGTTGTGATGGGCTGTCTGTTAAAATAAAGCAAGGTCATGGCACACACTTCAAAGTAAAGCAGAAGACTGTAATTGGGGAGTCTGTCTGGCAAGAAGATATAATACTTACATATCCACAGGAAATATGCATGTATAAATATTGTAGCCTAATTGGAAATCTGATAAAAAGTAAACTGGCAGATCTCAGCTAAAAGTTAAAAATAGAGATGTTCTGCAGCAAATCAAATGTGTATTAGATAACTTCTAGGGCATTCATTAGCCAAAACTTAGGAATAGGGACAGCTAGAGACCAATAGAACAAATGGTAGAATTATTACTAAAATGTTTATTAGCTTATTGTCTTGCTTTGTCCCACCTTCTCCTTTGTGAAAATGTATAAAACTTAACTTACTATTTTGTTCTGGGTTCTTGTCATTTTTGGCCAGGAGACCTTTTCCTTGGAGTACTCCAATAAAAAGTTATCAGAAACCCTGCACCTCGTGTCTGGCGTTCATCATTGGCTTTGGCACCAGGCGCAGACCCAATATGGGGACAACACCTCCATATAAGAAGTTTGTTAGAACAACTTGGGGTCTGGCTTATCTCTTTCATGAATTCTAAACAATGTTTTTTCCTTACAATTATGCCCTTCTGATGTCAGACCTAATTTTAATTAACATGTGTAATATTATGGGATACAAATATGTAATGTTTGACTACATGTAACTGATTTCCTATGCAAAGGGGCGGTTACTTTTATTCTGTCCAATCAACATTCCTCTTGCATTTTCCTTGTTGTGTTAACTAAAAAAAGAAGAAAAACATGGGGCCCAAGGTTCTCTCTCCCTTTTCATAGAGAGACACATTTTATCAGGGTACCCTGATAAACTGTTTTTAAGTGATCTTCCAACTCAATTGCTTATTGGAAAGGTAAACTGAGACAGAACTCAGAGCCAGATTTAGCTTTCATTATCCACCCTGATTAAGCACGGATGATGTTACCTAATGAAATGTCTGCAAGAAAGCAATCAAGCTCGAAAGCACCAACAATCCCTCATTTTTAAAGTAATTTAAAGTAAAAATGGTATCAATAATACCTACATGGAATTAAACATTCCCATCAGAGCAGTAAAACAAAAACCAATGGCAAACATGGACTTCATGCGAACCTGCAATAAAAGAAAAGTGAAAACATTATTATTTGATAAATAAAAATCCAAAGTGTGAAAGAGAGGCTGAGGGAAGAAAAGGATTTACAAAGCTATCTGGCAGGCCCCATCCTCTTAGCCTTCTGGAGGGTCATTAAAACCTGGCTTTTAACACAGAGGATAGCCAAATCAAAAACTACAGACCAATATCTTTACTAAATTCGGACTATAAAATATTTGCTAGAATTATGGCCGAAAGGATGAAAAAATTCTTAAACGAAATTGTACACCCTGACCAAAATGGATGCGTGCCTAAAATACAGCTGAAGAACAATAAAAGGATGATAATGGACGTGTTAGAGTATTATGAGGTTCACTTGGAGAAACAGATGGCGTTGATGTTCTTAGATGCGCATAAGGCATTTCACAACTTGAATTGGAAATTTCTAATTAATCAACTAGATATGATGAAATTTGGAGGCAAATTTATGGAAATCATCAGGGCATTATATAATACTCAAACAGCAAAAATAATTCTGAATGGAGAAGCAACGGACAAAATAAACATAACTAAAGGGGTAAGGCAGGGGTGCCCATTATCCCCATTGCTATTTATATTGGACGCAGAGGTGTTATTGACAAGAATTAGGCAAAATCAGGAAATAAAGGGGCTGAGAATCAAAAAAGAAGAGTATAAAACACAAGCCTTCGCTGATGACATGGTATTTATCATGGAAGATCCACTAGAAACAAGGGATATATTATTACAGGAAATAGAAAAGTTTGGAAAAGTAGCGGGGCTTAAAATAAATAAGGATAAGACAAAATTAATTGCTAAGAACCTTACTCAACAGCAGAGGGCACAATTGGAAGAGAAACTAGGAATCCAGATGGTAAAGAAAGTGAAGTATTTGGGAATTTGGTTGACAGCAAAATGTGCCTCTATAAAAGAGGATAACTACAACAAATTAAAGACACAAATACAAGGGGATTTGGAAAAGTGGGCAAAAATACAATTATCATTGCTTGGAAGACTAGCGACGATTAAAATGAATGTCCTGCCTAAAATCATGTTTCTCTTCCAAACTGCTCCAATAAAACTAGAGAAAAATTACTTTGATGAATGGAACAAAATAATAGCTAAATTTATATGGTTAGGAAGGAAGCCTTGAATAAAATTAAAACTTCTGCAAGAAAGTAGAGATAGAGGGGGATTTGGGCTGCCGGACCTTGAATTGTATTATCAAGCAGCTGTTGTGGCATGGTTCAAGGACTGGGTCAATTTAGAATACAAAAGAATATTAACAATAGAGGGCCACGATCTGCAGATAGGATGGCATGCATTCCTCTGGGAAGGGAAAAACAAACAGCATACCTACTTCCAGAGACATCATGTGAGGAATGTTTTGTTATACATATGGGAAAAAACCAAGAAAAAACATTATACAAAGATCCAGTTATGGTTATCGACCATGGAAGCAATGATTTACCAGAATGCATTGGATTTGACATTTGAGTAAGGTAGTAAAATATAAAGAATTATTAGATGAGAAAGGGGAATTAAAATCTCAGTAAGAACTGAAAGCCCAAGGAATAGATATAGATTGGTGGCCTTACCTACAAATTAAGACAAGATATAAAAAGGACCGGGAACAATTTGGCATTTATAATATTCAACAGGAATTAGATAAAATTTTAAGTTGGGCTGGAGAAAAAATGATTACTAAAACATATAGATATTTATTCAACTTTAAAATGGAGGAAGAGGTAGTCAAAGAGACAATGATAAGATGGGGCAAGAATTTTGGGTATAGTATTCAATTGGAGCAATAGGAAAAATTATGGCAGAAAAATTACAAATTAACATAGGGAGAATTTGTATAAAATGTTTTATCGCTGGCATCTGCCCCCAGTGAGGTTAGCTAAAATGTTCTCAAATAGACCAGCAAACTGCTGGAAATGCAGTCATAAACAGGGGACTTACTACCACATGTGGTGGACGTGTCCCTGAGCCTGTGATTACTGACTCAAAATCCAAAGGTGGCTGAAAGAAATGACCAAAGTACTGAAGCCAGAAACTTTCTTATTAGGAATAATAGGACTGAATTTTAGTAAAGAATGTCAATATTTGCTAACTCACGTAATAACAGCGGCTAGAATAGCCCTCGCTCAGAACTGGAAATCAGATACTATCCCTACGGACAATATGATAATAAGGAAGATTTACGAATGTGTGGAAATGGACAGGCTGACTATGGAGTTAAAGGACAAAGAAGAAACTGAGTACTACAAAATTTGGAACATTTGGTATAATTGGATGGAAAAAAGACGTTAAAACTGAACAATAAATTAGGAATATTATACATCTGTAAATATTGGTATATAGAACGTTTAAGAACATATGTTTTGTAATTGTTTTTTAAATAGAATTTGACGAATATTTAAAAAAAAAAAGCCTAAGTGTACCTGCCAAAACTAGAATAGAATAACAGAGTTGGAAGGAACCTTGTCCAAGCCCCTGCTTAGACAAGAAATCCTATATCACTTCAGACAAATGTTAGCCAATCTCTTCTTAAAAACTTCCAGTGTTGGCGCATTCACACCTTCTGGAAGCAACTTGTTCCACTGATTAATTGTTCTAACTGTCCCGAAATTTCTTCTTAGTTCTAGATTGTTTCTCTCTTTGATTAGTTTCCAACTTTCCACCCATTGCTTCTTGTCCTGCTTTCAGGTGTTTTGGAGAATAGATTGATCCCCTCTTCTTTCTGGCAATCCCTGAGATACTGGAACACTGCTATTATGTCACCCCTAGTCCTTCTTTTCATCAAACTAGACATACCCAGTTCCTACAAGTGTTTTTCATATGTTTTAGCCTCCAGTCCCCTAATCACCTTTGTTGCTCTTCTCTGCACTCTATTTCTAGAGTCTCTCAACATCTTTTTTACATCATGGTGACCAAAACTGGATGCAAAACTGGATGCAGACTCCCCCTAAATGTCTTTCAGTGGACATCTAATGATATTAGACTTTGCTGAGATTATGAATTATGAGATCATTTTAGTATAGAGCAGAGTTCATATGGACAATTTCCTCATCCCTGTCACAGGGGTTTAAGGATCACAGAATTCTGAAATGAACTCAGAAAAAAAAACCAGAACACCTGTGTAAAAAGTTTATGAAGATTGTAATTTGTTTATTTATTAATGTCCTCCCTATATTCAGATGCCATCCACAATCTGACTGAGGTATTCTGGACCAAGAGCAGCTTCTGTTTCAAGGGTGCTGTAATAGTAGTATTAGTAGTAGTAGTAGTAGGCACCTTGAGTGCAATTTATTTATTTAAGAAAATGTATATGGTTGCCCTACTTCACTCAATGAGTCCAGCAGCTTACAAGGATAAAATTCCAATTCCAAAACATCTGGAGCACCATTTGAATACTATTGACATTGACAAAATCAGTCAATTGCAAAAGGCAACTTTACTTGGAACTGTGATAATACATTTAACACTTTCGACAGCAAACATCTGCCTATCTCAGGTTCTTGGGAAGACTGCATAGGTGGTTAAAAATGCCAAATCTATAAACATTTGGCTGACTGTGCAACAACAACAACAACAACAACAACAACAATAATAATATATTTAATATTATTAAACAATTTCTGCCTATCCCAGATCTTTGGGAAGGACAGGATAGCTGGATAAAAATGCCATATGCTGTCTAAAAATTTGGCTGATGGTGATACCAACTGTAATATTTTGTTCAATTTATATGGCACCTGTCTCTTAGTGACTCTGGGTAATTTATAGTTCTTAAAACAGCTAAAAAGAAACAACAATTATAAAACACAAAAACAGAACAAAATGAACAAGGATGAGGAAAAAAGATAAAGCCAGTGTAGAACAAAAAGGAAGAAAGGAGCACCAATCATCCTCTCCAAAGGAAGAATGTGCAATAATTCATAGATGATAAACCTAAATATCTGCAGGAATATGTATGCCTGAAACTCCCACCTGTGCTTGTCAAAATGCCCAACCATGGCACAATCCAGGCATTGCAGGTCAAGACTACTGAACCCAGAAAATTTCCCAACTGCAAACAATTGAGTCTTCAATCCATACAGGTAGTTCTTGACTTACAACCATTCTTTTAGTAACTATTCAAAGTTATAATGGCATTGAAAACAGATTTATGACTGCTTTTCATCCGTATGACCATTACAGCTTCTCCATAGTCATGTGATTAAAATTCAGACACTTGATAACTGGCTCATGACAATTGTGGCCTTCTGGAGTCATGCGATCATCTTTTGTGACCTGATAAGCAACATCAGTGGGGAAGTTTAGTTTAGTTTACTTTATTGTCATTGCACCTCATAGAACAAAATTAAATGCCATCTTCAGTGTACATTATAACTATAAAAATAAAACACAAACACATCATTCGCATTCTATACAGTTGAATTGGAAACCCCTGATATTTCATTAATATTGCACTATACAGTAGAATTCGATATAGGGAATTCTGAGATAGAAGCTGTTTTTCAGCCTATTTGTCCTTGTTTTTATTATCCTGTACTTCTGCCAGTTGGTAATAGTTCAAAATAAGGGTGTCCAGGATAGATGATCCTTGAAAATGTTTTGAACTTTCTTAAGGCCGCGTGAGCTATAAAGCTCTTCCAAAGAGGCAAGAGGGCAACCAATGATCCTCTGAGCAATGGTGTTAACCCTCTGGAACGCTGTCCTGTCTGCCACTGTGCAATTGGCAAACCAGACACAGGTGCAGTACGTTAAGATACTCTCTTATGATGCAGTGGTAGAAGATTACCAGCAGTTTTTCATTCAGTTGTTTCCTGAGAAGTCTCAGGTAGTATAATCTCTGCTGGGCCCTTTGGACCAGGTCTGCAATGTGAGCACCCCAGGTCAGGTCCTCTTTTATGGTAACACCCAGAAACTTAAAACTGGCCACTTGCTCCCCTCGGTCTCCCTTGATAAGCAAGGGCTGGAGGTCACACCCATGGTGGTTATTTTAGGAGTAGAGTAGGTCTAGGAAGGTTCTCAGTGGTGGGATTCAAAAAATGTTACTATCAGTTCTGTGGCTTGGTGGGTGTGGCAGGGGAAGGATACTGTAAAATCTCCATTCCCTCCCCACTCAAGGGAGAAGGTTACCACCGGTTCTCTGAACCACTCAAAATTTCTGCTTCCGGTTCTCCAGAACTGGTCAGAACCTGCTGAATCCCACCTCTGAAGGTTCCCCATCTACTCCTCTGATGGGTGGACGATATGGCACTTGGCTTGGTCTGACCTTCTCCTGACCTGGATTGGTTAACCTTCCAGGCTGTGAGAGTCCTTGATCCTGAGACGTTCAATTCAGTTTCCTTCTGGGAACTTCCTTCTCCTCGCTCTACTTTAGGCCACCTGAGATTTGCCCATTTATCCAAGGAGTCCAAGGAGATACCAAGGAAGGAACAAGGTGGCCACCAACAGCCAACCAAGATCTCCTGGGCTCTGATAATCTGCTCCTTTCACTGGAGGTTTTCAAGAAAAGATTGGACGATCAAACATCTGGGATGGAAGAAGGACCTCCTGCCTTGGACAGGGAGTTGGTCTAGAAGACCTCCAAGGTCCCTTCCTCTAGGATTCCATCATCTATACCAGGGGTCTGCAACCTTAAACACTCAAAAGAGCCATTTGGACCCGTTTCCCACAGAAAACACCGGGAGTCCATAATTTAACAACCGGTGTGAATGGATGGGTGTGGCCAACTCAACGTCACTCACTCCCACCTGGTCACCTTCTGCTCTGGTTTAAGGTCCCCGAAGAGGTCAACTCATTATCATAAAAGCCACCTCCAAGTTACGTACGTGTGGAAGGTGGCCCATCTTCCCTTGCTTCAGATGCTCTGGACATCACGTCCTGCTGAGCTCTGGAGCATCGTAGAAGTTGGATGGAGGGAAACATCTGCTTGACCGCAGTGTCCTTCGCATCCTTCTCTGGGTTGGCACAGAGAGAGGCAGAAGATGCTTCCTCGCCCCCGTCGGCAAAGTTGGCCTCTTGCATGGAGGACAACCTCTCTTCCTCTTCTGCAGGAAGCCGGATGGATGGACGCTTCCTCTTGGGCACCATTGTCACCTTCCGTCCCACAAGGGCCTCCCTCTCGGACCCTGTGTAGAAAGCCGAGAAACCACATTAGCTGCACGTGTCCAAGATTGAGAAGGTCTCATGTCGCATATTCTGGACTTGAGAGATCTTTGATTCGAGAGAGTCATCTGGACCAACTGCCCAAGTCACAGCCTGCGACCGGGCCACGGCGCATTCTGAACCGGTCACACGAGCGTTGGAGAACCGCACGCACAGCTCGGATGGTGTGAGTGGCGGGTACGCATGCCACTCGTATGAATGGAGCTGCGCACGCTTGTGCTTCCTCTTGGTTTCCATCATCACCTTTCGGTCCTACAAGAACATCCCTCTCGGATCCTGGGAACGGATGTAGAAAGTCAAGAAACCACATTAACTGGACGTGTCCAAGATGGGAAGATCTTGGGTCTCATACTCCGCTCTGGACTTGAGATCTTTTGATTCAAGAGGTTCATTTGGACCAGGGTCCCCCACTGCCCAAGCCATGACATGCTTGCTGGGCCACAACCTCTTCTGAACCAGGCCACACAAGCATTAGAGGACCGCACACACAGCTCTGTGGTGTGAGTGGCAGTTGTGGCCTGCCACTTCCACAGAAAACCATCCCTTCTTCCTCCCTGCTGCCACTGCCACCGCTGGTCCAGAAAGCCAGAAGAGTTGGGGGACCACGGATCTGGTCAGCTTCTACTCCCACTCCTCCTAAACATCCGGGACCTCCCCAAACCCACCTGGCAGCTGATGCCGACCTTGCCCCCCGTCCCACCAGGTGGAACTTCCTGGGCTCTGCTGGTCCCTTTCGGTTTCACTGCAGCTGGAGGAGGAGGAAGAGGAGGAGGGGGAGGAGGAGGAGAAGGCGCTCGGCGGGTTGAGATAACTGGGCCGTTGGATGGGGATTTCCTTCAGGCAGTTCATCAGCTGGTGGAGGGGAGAGTTTTCGGCAGCCGCTTCCGAAGCAGAGGCGCACGGTGGAGGAAGGCTCCCTGCGGGGAAAGAGAGGGAGGTGTTGTGGTGAGCTAGCAGACCGGCAGCAAATTCGGACAGCGAGGAGGTTGGGGAGGAACATGGGCCAGTCCTAGAGTCTGGGGGAGGCTCTGACGAGGGCTCTGCGATGGAGGCAAGTTGGGGCCAGGGCTGTCTGACAGTTATCAGCTGCCTTCGGAGTCGGATATCAGTCGGGCAGAAGAACAGCTGGAGCCTGTTCCCAGTGTGCGCATGTGCAGAGCTGCCAGGAGAAGGGAACAGCTAAGGAACAAGGGTCGACTCGGGAGGAAAGGCACAGGTGGATGGTGAATGGCCCTTCCCAGAGGGAATAAAAGAGGAGCAAAAGGGGAGGGGAGTTTGCAGGAGACAATTAGTTCAATCCATCAGGGTGAAAATCTGTTCCTGACTTCTTGCCAAGTAATTGCTGCTACAGCGTGGCGTTTGGACGATATCAGCCTGGCAACTCTCCAAGCCTGATAAAGGTCTGTGGTTGTGAAATCTCCTGAAAAACTGTTTGCCAGGACTTTGCTGGAGAGGAATTCCCTGGAACCTAAATAAAAGGGGTTTTATCAGGACGAGGAGTCTGCTTCATGATCTTGGGAAGCCTTGGTCAGAACAAGAGGCAGGGCTACATTGGTTCTGAAAAGGAGGACGAAGATGGGTCCCTTGACTGTGTAACAAACTGGACCAAGCTGTGTCCTCTCCAAAAGATTGGTCCAATCTGGTGCAGCCCCACAACCACATCATACTGAATTCTTATCTCTCTATCATCTATCGATCGATCTGTCTGTCTCTCTGACCAATCTATTCATCCATCTATTTGCATCTATCATCCATCAATCCATCCATTGTATCTGTTCATCATTCCATCTACCATATCTATCACCCATCAATCCATGAATCATATCTTTCATCCATCAATCCATCGTATCTATTCATCAATCCATCCATCGTATCTATTCATCAATCCATCCATCGTATCTATCATCAATCCATCCATCATATCTATTCCTCAATCCATCCATCATATCTATCCATCAATCCATCCATCGTATCTATTATCCATCAATCCATCCATATCTATTCATCAATCCATTTATCCTATTATCCATCAATCCATCCATCGTATCTATTCATCAATCCATTCATCCTATTATCCATCAATCCATTCATCATATCTGTTCATCAATCCATTCATCCTATTATCCATCAATCCATTCATCATATCTGTTCATCAATCAATCTATCGTATCTATTCATCAATTAATCGTCTATTCATCAATACACCCATCATATCTATTCATCAATCAATCTATTGTATCTATTCATCAATCCATCCATCATATCTATTCATCAATCCATCCATCGTATCTATTATCCATCCATCCATCCATCCATCATATCTATCAACCATCAATCCATTCATCATATCTATTATCCATCAATCCATCCATTGTATCTATTCATCAATCCATCCATTGTATCTATTCATCAATCCATTCATCCTATTATCCATTAATCCATCCATCATATCTATTCATCAATCCATTCATCCTATTATCCATCAATCCATTCATCATATCTGTTCATCAATCCATCCATCGTATCTATCACCCATCAATCCATGAATCATAGCTATCATCCATCCATCCACCATCCATCATATCTATCACCCATCAATCCATTCATCGTATCTATCATGCTTCAATCCATCCATCGTATCTATTATCCATCAATCCATCCATCATATCTATTCATCAATCCATTCATCCTATTATCCATCAATCCATTCATCATATCTGTTCATCAAT
>JAOYMU010000283.1:39659171-39671271 GCA_025802295.1 Psammodynastes pulverulentus
ATGCTGGCTGGGGAATTCTGGGAGTTGAAGTCCACAAGTCTTAAAGTTGACAAGTTTGGACATCCCTGGAATAGACAAACCAACCCATATTTTCCCAGTATAAATCAAGACAATTGGTATAAAATAAAATGCCTGATCAGAAAATGCATACCATTTGACTGCTAAATTTTGCACTTCACCGTTTTTATCTTCCAGCAACTTCAAAATCATTTTCACAACCTTCCTTTCACTATCATCATCTAACTTGATAGAATCCTTTTGTAGTTCAGTCATCAAGTCATTTGTTGCCATAAACCTTTTTTAAAAAAAAAGTCATTTCAGTTACCATCAGTTTTACATCAATCTAATAATAATTTCAATAACTTCAAATATGTTAGACTTTATGGGAAATAAAGTAATGTACAATTCTGGAGAAAAGACTTCATAATAGAGTGGAAAAAATGGGGGAAAAGCATGTTAGATCAAACTATCTCCTCTCATCTGCACAAGACCACCAATTGTCATAAAAATGAAGAGAAAAAGAAGGCAAAGATAACATCAAATATCTATTCTTGTTGAACTTTTCAACCACCTGGTTCTCCAAACTGCTCAGAAAGTTAACAAATGGTAAGTATCAACAATAAAAAGCAAAAAACAAAAGACATTAGTTATTTAGCTATCCAGGTAAATAGTAAACTGAAAGATTAATTATGTCTGGAAAATAGACTAGTTCATCATGTTACTAGCATAATAATAATCACAAAACCAGAAAATTAGAACAGATCAGACAGAGTCCATGTCTTTGTTTTGAGGCATTAGTTTAAATCAATGTTTTTCAAACTACGTACGCAACTTTAAGATGCTGGCTAGGAAATTCTAGCAGTTGAAATCCAAATACCTTAAAGTTACCAAGTTTGAAAAACACTAGTCTAAACTAAAGCACTGTCAGATATGTATCTGGCATCTATTTTAACACATCTAGCTATTTTAAAGGAAGTCTACCACCCCCTTCATTAATCTGTTTCATTCTTACATTCCTATATTCCATTTATTTCACCATCCTTATATGTTACTTACATGCTAAATTTTAGATAATTTATAGTAATAACCAATGTATTAAACCATATAAAACCAGTCACTAAAATAAGTAATACCAAATTAAACAGTGTTCACAATTGTAAACTGAATAAAACACTGAGCTCATAAATGTACATACTGTTCAAAAAGTTTTTTAGAGATGACCTTATGTCATAATTTAGGATGTCACCCAGATTTCAGGAGACGCTTGATTCAGAAGGATGAAGCTGCCATTAAAAAGATTGGAATTCAGCCTTTCAACCCCCGTCTCCTGAGGAAAGGAATCTGTAATGTCCCCGATTGGGCTGAATTCTGTTTGGAAAAGATGGTCCGAAAATTACAGGCACCACTAGAAAGCTCTTTCCCTCCCTAAAATTCAACTGAAATTTGCCTTTCTGTAATTTAACTAATATTCCATGTCTTGTATACTGAGATGACAGAATTTATTTCGATAGAAAGCAAGCTTTTTCTATATGGCATTTCATGGAACATAAACATAGAAAAACAGAATTGGAAGGGACCTTGGAGGTCATCTAGTCCAACCCTCTGCTCAAGCAGAAGAGTCTATTCCAAATATTAGCCTCTACCTAGGATCAAACTCACAGCCTACTGATTGTGAAGCGAGAGCTCCACATCTAGGCCACCACACCGCCTAATTTCTCTAGATACGTGAAGCATGCTGCCATATTCTCGGTCTGTTTTTGTTTAAAGCTAAACATATCTTTTCAAACTGTCTTCATTGAACTTAGCCAAGTTTCTCTAAATCTTCATTTCAACCAACAAATTAATTTCAGCCTAAGAGCTATAAAATTTTAAAATCTAAAATAGATTAAGTAAACTTAAGAACACTCATGCAATATAAAATTACATACAATTTGTAAATTAAATATTAAGCTGCATGTTCCATCTATAATTAGCTAGAAATATGGGAATTGTATACAAATTAATATTAAACAAAATTACCAGAAAAAAGGAACTGTTTATGATATGAGATACCAAGAACTTCACATAAGCTGAATTGATAAAGTATCTTCAAAAAAGAACATTTTAATAGGTGACATTTCTTTCCTCTCTCTGCATGACTCTAAGTGGGAAACTGGAGTTGATTCAGTCTTTTTATCTAAATGAAGGTTGATCTAGCCACATGACAAACTGTGGATTCTATGTGAACTTAAATTTTAGAAGACATTAATGAAGTCTATCTCTCTAAAAAGATGTGTGTGCATATATGTGTGCGTGTGCGTCTGTTCCATTTCATATTTAATCCTAACACCTTGTTAAATTACTGGTAAGATATTAAATACTACCTCTAATATTATCATTAATATAATTTTTGCTACTGCTACATTCAACCTAAATGCAACTAAAAGCTATTAATTTTTTTTCCTGCAATGTGATGTGCAATTATTATAAATATCTATTTTGTTGAATAAAGCTTAAAGTAAGTTGTTTTATATACATATTTCAAGGAAATATTTAGGACAACATTTTCCAATTTGATGTTTGCCATACATACTGAAATTATAACAAAAAGAAATAAGGGCATACATAGCAGTGGTAGTCATCACACTGCAGAAAGATGTCCAATGTTCTATTAAAAAATAAAATTGGGATGTCTTTGAAGTGTTTTTTTTTTAAGATAAACATCTTCTCCACTATTAGAAAGAAGCCAGAATGAGAAAACTGTAACAATAGCATATAGGAAAAACAAAGGTTTAAAAAACCCATGGCATCTAACTATGAATATGTAGTAATATTTGAAAAAAATGTCACAGTCATTACTTTAAAATGTTTGCCTCATTCAACAATGAAAATAATACACAGGGTTTTAATCTTCTTATATGCACAATATGCAGAAGCATAGTGCATTTGAAAAAAGAGAGGGCTGAAATGGCCTGGAAAAGTCTGTTGCATATGTGACAAACATGTCACATTCATGCATTATTTAATTTTGTATTTACTGTTTCATTGTGTAATATTTTATGTGTATTATTATTGCTGCTACCCGTCTTGAGCACTGTATGAGTGGAAAGGACTTGTAAATATTAGATGACTACTTCCATGCTTCTTTTACAAATATCCAACTTTCTTTTAATTAATTACAAAGTGGCATCACTTTGTATAAATGTGCTTTAAATTTACTGATATTAGGAACTACACCAGATTTTTTCATTAAAAAGTATAAATCTGACTCTAGTTTGACTTTGGTATTGACACTGGTGAAAACACAACCGCATCATGATTAGTACTGAAGCTGATGCAGTAGAGCTACACCATAGTAAAAGTAAATGGCAAATGAGAGAGTTCATGCCTGAGAAGGAATTACAGTATGTATTTAGTTTAGTTTAGTTTAGTTTAGTTTATTTTAAATTTATATACCGCCCCATCTCTGAACTTCAGGAAACATGAAATACTTTACATGGTGTGTGTGTGTGTGTGTGTGTGTGTGTGTGTGTGTGTGTGTGTGTAAGTTGTATATAACAAGTGAAAACATAAAATGTTGGAATAAATGCAGGTAGTCCTTGATTTACAACAGTTTGTTTAGTGATTGTTCAGTTATAACACTGAAAAAAGTGACTTGACTATTTTTCACACTTACGATCATTGTAGCATCCCTGTTGTCATGTGATCAGGATTGAGACACTTGACAACTGACTCATATTTATGACAGTTGCAGTGTCCCAGGGTTATGTGATCACTTTTAGAAATCTTTTGACAAGGAAAGTCAATGTGGAAGCCAGATTCACTTAAAATCCCATACTTTCTTAACAACTGCAGTGATTCACTTAACAATTGTGGCAATAAAGGTTATAAAATGCGTCAAAATTCACTTAACAACTGTCTCACTTAACAACAGAATTTTTGGGCTCAATTGTGGTCATAAGTAGAGGACTACATGTATTTTATAATTTAATGGAATCAATCTACCAATAGCAAACTTAAGAAAATATCAATACTTAAGCCTTTTCTTTTATATGTTTAACAACAGACTAACAAATGATCAATCACGGTCCTCTATGCTCCTATATTGTGACACATTGTTGATGAATTTAACATCCTTTACACATAGTTATAATTTTCTATGTCCTTATGTGACTTAAATGTTGATGCAAATTAAGAGAAATATTTATTTCATTCAGCAAACATGCAACAGAGGATTGAAGGTACAAGCAGCTGTCCATAGTAAAAACTGGGGCTATATTCTGAAAAATAGTATTAAAATGTATCACAACAGGAAAACGAGCCTGCTTTAAATTATGCATCAGATACACCAATCCAGCTCACACCTTTATGCAGAGAAAGTGTTTCAATTAATTTATTAAATTAATTTAATTATTAAAATTAATTTAATCTTGTAATAGCAAGATTTTCAGCAGTTTGCAAAACTTTTATTTTCCTGCAATATTAAAAATATGAATGTACAATCTGTTATTGCAGCAGTCATGAACAAGATCACTTTGCCTTTTATATCAAAAGAAAAAGTAGTGCGATACTGTAATATTCAACACCAGTAACATCTGTGGCTAAGCCAATATTTTAATACGGTATTTATAAACTAAAATTCAGTTTTTATTATAATATCTTAAGATACATGTTTCTATTGTGAATTCAAGGAAAGTTATTTTTATACCTTAGAAACAACTTTCAAAGAGAATAACATTTCAGAAAGATGCCACATTAATTACAACGGCTTCTCCACTCCACATACACAAATTAAAACATTTGGTTTAAAAAGGTATTTTAACTAGGACTGAAAAAAAACTAAGAACAGAAACAGTTACAATCTGAACACAAGTAAGCGTCCTGCTGGTAGAGAACGGGCTCCTAGGACAAATTACGGAGTACAAGAGTAATAGAGTGTAACAAAAAGAGGGAATGTGGTTAACAAACTTCCAGACAACTTCTAGGGGAAAAGAGCCGCCTCAAGGCCGGATTCCAAATCGCAGCCATACGCGAGACACAACAAGGCCAGGATCAGGGACTCAAGTTCTCCTGCTTGACGGGCCTCAAATCAGGCGAAAGACAGTTGGGTGGGGCACCACCTCCCAAGAAGCAGCTCGGGCCTGCCCGCTCTAAAGCATCCCAGCGCGGACACGGGGAGAATCTCCTTCAGCCTAAGGAAGCGGAAAGCTACCCTCTCAGAAGTAGGTAGGCCAGTCTCGGCCTCTTACCTGAAGTCCTTATCACTCGATGTCATTTTCTCCAGCAGGTTGGAGATGTGGTATGAGGCACTCGCCATGATGATGGTCCCGGTGAGGGAAGCGTTTGGCCGGCTCCACGTCGCCTAATGCTGTGTGCGGGGGAAAGAGAAGGTGAAACGGGGGGAGCAAGGGCACTGCCTGGCAAGAGAGACTGGCGGCGCCTGCTTGGCGGCGGCGAGCCGTGCTTTCCCCGAGGCTTTCCCCGAGGCGGGGGTAGGACACGATGACGGGAGGATTAGCGCGCGCGCTGTGGGGAGATCAGTATCATCGCCAGCGGCTGCTACTCGCGCGGGAAAAGGCGAAGGACAATCACGAACGATCTCGCTCAGGCGAATGGAGGCGGACGTAAAGTCCCACAGTCTGTTGCCTCGCGCGAGGACCTAAGGTCAGGGTTCAAAGAGAGCCTCGCTAACGTCGCTCCTCCGATTGGCTTGCCGTGAAAGCGTAGGCGGCCCGTTTCGTATGACGTTGGCGACGTACACGACGCAGAATGGCGCGAGTGGATTGGTTAGAAAGCAAGAGGGGAGGAGGTGTATTCAGTGTCAGGTTTTTTATGTCTTCGGTGGAAGTAGACTTTAGATTCTGGAAACGGGCTTTTTTTGTGTCATGAAAATAAGGCAATACGATTTAAATTATGAACTATCATTTTAGATACGGATACAGTGCATAGACTTTTATAATTGCATTTAAACAGAGGCACTTTATTATATTATTTTCTTTATTTTTATCTCACCTTTGTTATTACAAATAACTGAATATCCAACACACCCTCCTCTTCCTATTTTCCTCGCGACAGCAACCTGTGAGGTGAGCTGGGCTGAGAGAGTGACTGGCCCAAGGTCATCCAGCCATTTCATGGCTAAGGCACCACTAGAACCCAGGTCTCCTGATTTCTAGTCTGGACTATAACCACTAAAACAACAGGTAAATACGATATATAAACACTTTGATAATTGTAAACAGAGGAACTTTGTTATGTTATACATTGCTGCAGTATTAAAATGCAGGCTATAAAGTTTAAAATAAAACCAATTAAAATATATTTTAAAAGTGAGTTAGTGAAGTAACACTATGAAAAGAAATTATATGCTGAATTTTTGTTGTTTTTCCTCTTTTCCTCTTAATAGGGCTCAAAGATTTGTACGGTAGTGTTAAGATATGTTTTATTTAACCTTAGTTTGACTGGATTCACAAAGTATACTAAGCTACAAACCATAGTGGATGGGCTTATGTAATATGAAAATAAGGAGACCTTAGCCATCTGCCTGAAACTGGTGTCCTAGCCAAATCACAGAATTGGTCTACTTGCTCTAAAACAAATTTGAATTTGAATTGTTTCCCTTCAGATTTGTTATAATATTGGAGACTGCTTAGTTCACCTATATGGCTGCGCATCCCACTAAGTCTAAAGCAGGAAAAAAAATAGCCTTAGCATAGTGAATAAACCCTGTTATCTGATTGATTAATGATCTATTCTAAAACTTTTCTCCATCTCTGCTAAAGAATATAATCCAAAAGGGATAAGCCTTTGTGAATTGTACTTCCTATATAAATTGCTTTTTTCGCCACAACAACCCTGGGAGGTGGGTGGGCTGAGAGTGAGCAACTGGCCCAAGGTCATCCAGTTGGCTTTCATTTCTGGGGTGTGTATCTGTGTGTTGTGTGTGTGTGTGTGTATGTATACACATAAACACACACACATAATAAAAATCAGTCAAAGGATTCAGCTTTTGTTTCCTAATTTCAGCTAAATATTATGGCTACATATGTTTTGAACAGGTGCTTGAATAATGAAACATCTTTTTGAAATAGTTTTAAGAAGCCCTTGTTGACTCAAAAAAGTGAAACTGCTTTGCTTCTATGGCTTCAATAATCAAGTGGTAATTACAAAGCAAGTAAAAGTTTAAACACTCATTTAATAGGTAGCAGAAAAGGAAAAGAAAGAGGAATAGCTTTAAAGAAAAAGACTTTTTATTCTATGTAAACTCTTTGTACTATGTTATTAAACAAAAAATTAATTAACACTTGCTGTACAGAATGAAAGTTCTGCAACACTGTAGTAACAGGAAATGAAGTGATAAGAGCAGAGATAACACCAATATAAGAACTCAAAGTTTATTATTTTGAGATAGCAACAGAAAAAAAACCTATCATCAAAATAAAACTATATCAAAAATATATATCTGACAAAATGCATTCAATTTTACCACAACTTCCTTCAGCCCATTCAGTAGCCAGAAAAAGCTTCAGCCCTGTGTTATGTTTTATTTGCCAGAGACTGTTTAGCACCTTTTTGGGCATATTATGTTATTGATGATCTGACATGTAACATCTCCATGCTGCAAAGGACATCTTGGAGGCAAATTCGGCTATATTGTATTGAAAATGATGGTGTATTTAAATTAGGTTAACTAATGCTAATATAGTGTATTATACCACCCTGTATAAATACTAGGATCCAATTTCTGTATCCTTTATCAAAAATGTAGACAAGAAGCAACCCGAAATGTAAGCAAATGATTAGACAGAATTATGGCTCTTATCTTGAGTTTATTTCTCACTCCCTTTTCCTTTCCAGGCCAAGATGACATTTACTTAAAGTTCTTTCATTCCTTCTTCAAGGATGTGTTTATTATTTATACGTATATCTTTATTTATAACTTTTGGATATCTGTAAAGATTTTATCTGTTCTCTGTCAAGTTAATCTTTGATAACATTTATTAAATTAAATATATTACCACTTGATTCAGATTTATTCTGAGCGCCATAGTTCTGTTATTAATAGCTATCCTATCTTTTGTTGGCAGAAAACTACTGTTCTCATTGCCCATCTCTATTAATACCACGTTAGAAGCAAGTGATGAAATTTCCTAAGCCATAAAGCAGCAAACCATACTGAATATGTTTGTGTGGCATATCACAAATCACCAACGTGAGTATTGAACTGGCCCCAAATAATCAAAGAAACTGAAACCTGCTCTGGATAGATTTCATGAAGCTTTTTTTGTAGCTATTATATCTAAAATGTTTGGGGGGGGGGGATCTCAAGTGACTTGGTTAGATTTTTCTTCAGCTATCTCTTTTTGGCATACTTTCACCCATATGTATTCCATTACACCTATAGAGAGATCCCATTTTTACTGATATTTTTGGTTATTGCTTTTTTCCCCAGAATCCCAAAAAGGTATATCTTTCTTAAAGTTTGGACAAAACACTAAAGTTGAGCTAGGTTACTTGGAACTAACTACTGATGTAATGTTTTTCCCCCAAAACATTTAGCATTCGGTTGGTATCTAAAATGTCCTAATTATTTCAATGTGATATGAAAGTAAAAGCCTCTCCATCTCTTGCAACTGGCCACGAGTTCAAACTATCATACTACAAAGTATAAATTAAAAAAACACAGCTAACATGTGAACAAAGAGCAAATAATCTCTATTTTTCTTCTATCCAAAACCCAAAAGGAACAGAGCAATCTGTTCCAAATGTTCGGTCCAAGCAGAGGTGTCAGATGAGAGGAAGCAAATAATGAAAACAGACTTGTGCCATTGTGACCCAAATTCTTTTCTTTCTTTATGTGTATCTACATCACATACACATATGATATGACAAAATTGCATGGGATACCATGAAGGCATGATGCTGCTTCCATCATTTTGATGAAACTATTGGATCCTATGGATGCTTCTGCACTCAAGTCTTTGAACATTCATTTACTTCTCTGTGCGATTGTCTAATGGACAAGATTAAGGGGAAGTAGAAAGATTCCATGTAAAAGATGCCAGTAGTGAGATTCAGCTGGTTCGTACCTATTCGGGAGAACCATTTGTTAACTTTCTGAGCAGTTTGGAGAACCAGTTGGTTGTTGGAAAAAATCTCCTTTTGGTTTTTTTCACTTTACAGGGCTAATCCTATAAGGAAGACAAGAAGGAAACATTCTGGTGTTGTTTCTAGCCTAATATTTATTGCCCTGCTAACAGAAACTGGCTCTCTGTTAAGCCTTACTATATTGTAACAGCTAAAGGTTCTTGGCAGAATGCCCAGACTTACTGTTGCCTGAGCTTCTCCTGAGGTTTTTTTTTTTTTCTTTGCTGGTACTTTGCTTCATTACGGGCTTGACTTTTTTAAAGGGGAAGGGTTGTTTCAAGCTTTTTACACTGCTGTTGGGGGGAAATACCCGTTAGAGTTCTTCCAGCCAGGATGCAACAATCAGCAGTTTAAGGAAATAATTGAATAATGAAGCAGAGCTGCCGGAAAGAAGCTTTTAATGACAAGGAACCAAGATGAGTGACATTCAGCAAGGCTTCTTAGCTAGCTAGAAAGATAGACATTCAAATGTGAATTTATATACCCTTTCTGAGTTTTTGTCTAAAACTGGTTTTTGGTGAAGTTTAATTCTGTACTTGGTGACGTTTAATCCTGTGTTTATTGATGGGATAATTTTCTCTATTCAGCTTTGTTTAGAAGGAAAAAGGTTAATCTCTGTTCCTGAAAAGAAGCAGGGTTGAGAAATCTGACTAGTTCCTGTGTCTATTTGTTCTGGTAACTGGTTTAACAAGCAACAGCTACTGTGTTTGCTCTTTTAGTACATTTTAGCGCTAATTGCATTCTTTGTAGTTAGACTTATCTCAAGTGTTTACACTTGTTTACACTTGAGCTTGCCTGGGGTGTGAGCTCTGGCAATGAGCCAGACAAGGCTTGTGTTTTAATTTTAAAAGGATTTAGACTGTTGTGATTTAATTATTTGTATTGTGTTTGATTTTTTTTCTGCCTCATGGTTTCTTTTTCTATCTGGGGAGGGGGGGGTCTTCCTTCATTGCTTTAGTGGTTCCTGGCACTGTCCTTTTGGGGTGTACTTCCAAGAGGCAGGATGCAAACTTGGCACTCTGTCTAATTTTTTACTGCCTTTCTGGGGGCATGTGATCTTTCCTTAAATCTGGATGATTTCCTTAGGACATCTTGTGATGTGAGTGCAGCTGGTGTCTTTAAGTGGTGCAAATGGATCTAAGGATTGCTTCTCCTGGGTGTGAAAGGGTGCTTTATCAGTTCACTGAGCACAGGAGTCTCTTGTCTATGGGGATTCTTCAGTCATCCAGATCATGGCTGTCCTAAAAGTGCTTATTTCAAGAGGCAACTGGACTTTCTTGGTTTCCAGAAAGTCCAGTTGCCTCTTGAAAAAGCACCTTTGGTGCTTTTGCATTGCTTTGGAGTGACCAAGGCACATGATTGCTCACTGATAGTAAGATTTTAAAAAAGGAGGTAGGGGTGTGGATCCTCCAATTCGTTTTAGTTTTCTCTCATGATAATAAAGTTTAGTAACATGGCACCAGGCTTGAAATTTATTTAGATATCTGTGGCATGTACTAATTTTATTGTGATCCTGACAAGCTTGGGAGGCTTGAACCTGGGTCTCCTATACAATTTGTTAATTTATCTCTTGAGCTCAGCCTTTTGTAGCCCAAATATGCCCACCTGCTTTCTGGAGAACTCTCTGCTAAAAAGTTTCACTTTACAAGCAAGAGTGGGCTGCTGATAGTTACTGTTGCATTTTAACTATTTTAATTCCTGAACGTGTTCTGGCACCCTGCCTGATTTGTAACTTCGGCTTGCAGGTATTTCTAATGATTGGTATTTAGGGTAGCTTTTTGCAAGCAAAGAAGCTTTTTGTATTTTTGGACAGGTAATCCTTGACTTACAACAGTTCATTTAGTGACCATTCAAAGTTACCATGGCACTGAAAAAAATGACTTATGCCGTTTTTCACACTTATGACTATTGCAGCATCCTCACGGTCATGAGAGGAAAGGCAAGGTGAAGTGTCCTTCGATGTGAGTGATGTCGAGTTGGCCATGCCCACCCAGTCACATGATCACTCAGCCATGCCTACCCAGCTGGCCATTAGGGTAGAGAACTGGTTGTTAAATTATTTTAATCTCACCACTGATCGTATCCCACAACTACTCCAAAGATGGCAAAATTTATTTGTTGATTTTGTTGTAAACCGTCTTTGGAGATGGGGCGGTATATAAATGTAAACAATAAATAAATAAATAAATAAATAAATAAATAAATGCCGCCCCTCAACATTCTCACCAAATAAGTATCTGCATAGTTAAAAGTCACAACAAAGAATAGGATTCTCCAGAGAACATTGCAGTAAAAAATTTGCTCTTGGACAAGAACAATCGATAATGTCTCCAAGTGAATATTTTTGTAACTGTATGTATGCAATGGCCCTGTCTTACAGAATTTGACAATGAGGTCAGTCATCATTATCTTCCATTTCTAAATATCTTAATAAGGAGATTTTGTACAGTGTAATGGTACTAATTATCTAACTATCTGGAATCTATCTGGAAACTAAATATTTTGCATATACAGTGGCTTAGACTGAGTCAGTCACAAAGAACAAGAAAGCAGTAGTACTAAGATAACGCAAAAAGAATATTCAACATTAAAACAATGAACTGAAATTTGAGCAAGAAATCTATATGACTTTGCAATCAAGATACTTTATGTCATCTTTCCCTCTAATCAATACAGGAATGAAGAATTAAAAGGAGGTCCACCTGGCAGTAATGTCAAGGATCAGTTTGTTGTCATCGACATTAAAAAAAGTTCTGAGAGGATTCCAGGGTTGCCTTGAAGTTTGGCAACACTATAAAGCCATGATGGCGAACCTATGGCACGTGTGCCACAGGTAGCACTCAGAGCCTTCTCTGTGGGCATGCCAGCCATTGCCTCAGCCCAGCTCCACCGTGCATGCATGCGCATCTCCTGCTGGCCAGCTGGTTTTCAGGTCTCTGCTGTGCAGAGACCGTGCGGGGTTGGATGCATGGGG
>JAOYMU010000283.1:39774566-39794137 GCA_025802295.1 Psammodynastes pulverulentus
TTTTTCATGGAATTTTTATCTATTTTTAGTAATATTTGAGGTGTATGTTTCCTAGAAAAAGTTTTGTGAAATGTAAAATAAAATATGATTGATCAGTTTGCTAAATTAAACCATATTTTTGTAATGAAAAAATGTTTTCAACTTAAAACTGATAGCATTCGATATGCAGAAAGTATAACAAACTAATTTATCTTTAATTATCTCTCACCTTTTGTGTAGACAATAGTTCGATTTAAAAAGTGAGGGCCATGGAATTTGAATTATGCATATATTCTTTTCTAATTCTAACTATTCAGGATGTAATTCATAGCTATGGTCAACATACAATGTACAAAATAATAGTAATAAAATAGTGAAATTAAACAACTTCTAACCTACAACCAAAGACAGAAGTTAGAAGTATTGAGTATTGAGTTGAGTTAAAGAAAAAGATGTTGAGGCTCTAGAAAGAGTGCAGAGAATAGCAACAAAGATTATTACAGGGCTGGAGGCTAAAACATGAGGAACAGTTGCAGGAACTGGATATGCCTAATCTAACAAACAGAAGGACTAGGAGCAACATGATAGCAGTCTTCTACTATTTGAGGGGCTGTCATAAAGAAGAGGAGAACCTATTTTCTAAAGTACCTGAGGGCAAGGACAAGAAGTAAATAGATGGAAACGTATCAAGGAAAGGTCCAATCTACACTTAAGAAGAAATTTTCTGACAGGCAGAACACTTAATCGTGGAACATTCTGTGTTCAGAAGTTGTGATGCTGCCTTACTGGAGCTTTTAAAGAAGAGATTGGAAAGTCATTTGTCCAGAATGGTATATCAAGTCTCCTGTTTAAGCAGGGGGTTGAATAGCAAGGTTGCGTCCAACTCTGTTATTCTGTTATTCAAGATTGCAAATCAACAGTCTATGCTACCAAAGATACCAACATCTTTGGTTTGATAGGAATGCTGTAAGAAGAATAAAGTTCAGACCCTTTGCTTGGAAAATGCTTTAAAAGTGGTGTAATAAAAACTCTTTAAAAGTGGTGTCCCTTTATAAAATGAACAGAACAGAGAACCTAATTTAGCATTTTCATCTCACTAGTGTTACTAGGTCAAGAGATGTTACTCCAACAATATCTTCTGGTTTGTGCAGATCATGTGCACTGAGGGGAAAACATGAAACTGAGCAAACATAAAAGTCCTATATTTCTTCAGGGCTGGGATATGGGAAAGATAAACAGCAAAGGCAAAGCTGTAAATTACTCTTGCATACCAATTATTGATACTCAGCTTCTATTCCTTTGTAAATCTAAGTCCCAGATACACTCTTTTAGCACTTCCACATTAGTATAAAAAAAAAAAAATCTTGTGAGGAAACAGACTAGAAAATTTTCATCTAGATTTAAATTTGTCTTCAAAAATTGTAAGGGCCAAACCATCAAAGATTAAAGAGCAACCAGATATGTCTTTCCACTAATTTCATCTTCAACCATAGTACTGTGTTTAATGCATTGGGGTCTATGACAACACACCACAGCCAACTTGCCATGGCCAACTCACCATGGGACAGTTCGCCATGGGATAGTTTGCCATGGGACAAGAGTTACACGGATATTGAAGAAATAGTGGAATAGAATCATAAAGAAAGGATGCCAAAGGAGAGATAAAATGAAATGTGAAAGATAAAAATTAAAATAATTTTTGAACTATTTTAAATGATTAAATTGAATTTTTGAATTGTCCCACAACTAGTTATCCTGTGGTGAGTTGGCCGTGGCAAGTTGTCTGTGGAGAGTTGTCCCAATGTATTTATTAAATGTACATCTCAGCTTATAATTAGAAAACAATCAATTTGATTCACAACAATTTAAAAAATACAATCTGAGCTTTTAGAAGAAGAGAACTCAGGAACCAGTAGTGAACCATCTGCAGTTACCCATCTTCTCTCTAGGATCAGATTTGGACTCCATTTAACAGCTAGGGAACATCTTTGAATATTTTACTTTCTTTTCCACATGAGTTTTTAAAAAATGCATAGATATTGCTTAGCTCTCTGAATAATTTGAACATAAATCTCTGTGATGCATTTAATATGTGAATCATAATATATATCTTACTAGTTCTCTTAATATATCACATAATAAAACAAATGTCCATTCTGAATAACTAAGATATACATTTATACATTTTTAACCTAATCCACATCTATCATGCTAGAAGATAACACATCTTCTCAAAACATATGGTACCTCCTCCACCACAAAAAATGACAGTAACATTTGGATTTATCAGAATGACTGTCATTAAATTGTAAACTTTATTATTCCATGCATACATAAAGTGGTGAACCTAGGTAGGAAAAATGGAACGTAAACAAAAGACACAAGTTGCTAGGAGATTATAGAAATTTTAAAAAACTGATTTAATCCAACCTCTCTTTTTTACATATGTGCTTTTGAGAAAAAGAAATGTTGGTTATCCAAACTAGGCTTCTGATGACTTTTTTCTTCTTGTGGTAATGATTGATCTACATACAACATTTTTTGTATGAAAAGCAGGCTGACTGAGGGATGGTTGGTTTTCTGAAAGATTTCTAAAGCCCAGTAAACATGTTTGTGGATAGTTTTGGGCAGCACAGGTTGGTTGCTAAGTTTGTAGCTTTCTCTTCTTTAGATGCTAAAACTGATTTTCTTACTCATAACAGCCGGGAGAGTGAGTGTCTATATTAAGTATTGAATGGCAATCACCAGTGTCTCCATGTGGAGATCAAAGGTAGATAGCTTCTCTTCTCCTCCGTAAGAAGAAAGGAAGTTCTGTTGAATGGAATTTTTTTGAAAGTTCCTTAAAGCCTTTGAGTTCTTTTTCACATTCTGAAATATTATGATAGGAAATTGTCAGCTCTATGAAATGGCCAAAAAGCAAGCGCAGATGGGATTCCAGGGTGCACTTTATTGCAATATGATTGAATACTAAAATCTTGAAAGGCTGACTACATTTCTCTCAATCCCATCTAGCTTTCTTATGATCACCTCTTTTTCAGGACCGAGGAATTTTTCCCAAACATCCTCCATAACAATTCATTCATTTCTTTTCTGTTCTCAAGTTGAGATCTACATCCTTGATAGAAATGTCCCTACTTATTTTTAAATTAAAAGCAGATTTACAGACATTAGAGATAGACCGGATTGTTACCATTATCCAAAGAACTTTTAGAACATATCGTTCAAAATATCCATTTATTTCCTATTTTGAGACAAATATTTTGTGTTAAATATTTTCAAATTTTGGCATATTGAAACTTGTGTGAAAGACTGTGAAGAAATCCTAGAATTATAGGCTGGACTGAAGAATATTTTTTTTAAAAAGGAAATCTCAGAAGAAAGTTGTAATGCCAAATCACTTCCATGTTATTTTCAAGAAAATGACTTGGATTTGGATTTGAATCTTCCTGATTTCAGAATTAATACACCTGAAAAGGAAGATATCCTCCCTTGCAATCTGATTTTGGAGCAAAAGGAAAAAATAGGAAAGCAAGCGTAAAGGAGATGGGATTATTCTAAGAGATAAACTAGTTGTGTAAAGCCCATATTTATATAAAATGATAGTTGTAATTAAAATAGTGATTCTGAACTTAAAAGAATACTCAAATTTCCTTAAAATTTCCAGCTTTCTTTCCATACAGATTCATACTCTCTGAATTACTGTATTTTCCATCTCTTTCCTCCCCCTGCACAAGATTTAAGTTGAATAATTGCAGCTTCCTTGAAGCAAGTGCTACAGAATTTCAGAAGGTACTTGGAAGATTTATTGAACCAACCTCAGTATGCAATATGTGTATGTGTTTCAGGCTGTAAAATTCTTCTTTGGGGGAAAATTATTTGTCAAGTGTGGCTACATAAAACATTCATTAGACATAAATGCCTTAAATTAGAACAGTTCTCTGTTTCATGAATCAGAGAGAGCTGCATTTCCTGGACTAGTCAATGCACATGCTGAAGGTGATCCCAGGGTATTGAATGAATGGTCTTTTTTTTTTTGGTGGAGAAGGGATTCTTGGATGTAGGTGCATTTAATATAGCCAAGCCAATGGCAAAAGGAAATGCAAATGCTACATTACAGTGACTACCAACTTGAGTTATTTACAGTAGCAATTAATCTCAATAACTTCTAATATTTTTCTTTCTGTAGAAATGAAAAAAAATGCTTCTAGTGGAAATGATCTGAAATAATATATTCTTGTAATTTTTAAAATAAACAAATGACAAGTACTATTTTCTTTTTGACTGAACTCGAACTCAAAATCTGAGGAAATCTGTTGACAGTTCTGTATTACCTGATCATAGTTCTCCTCTTTGCTCTTCTTTCATTTCTATTCTTTTATTTTATATGTTAGATTTATATCCCACCATTTTTCCAGAAGCTCAGATTGGCATATATACCAGTATTACCATTTTTCTTCTTGATCATTGTGTATCGCATTTATGAGTAATGAGTCTGCATAGAATTGATCATTGAACTCTGACTAATCAGTCCCAAGGCAGTTTCAAGAGTGCTCATCTGGGGTCATTATGGAGTTTCTCACTCTATTGGGGGATGGGGGTGGGATGCAGATCTACAGAGGGCACAAGCACATGATTTTGTTGCTGCTATCTTTGTAGCTTTATTTATTGTGTTACAATTTTGTTTT
Organism: Psammodynastes pulverulentus; assembly: GCA_025802295.1. Lineage (NCBI taxonomy): Eukaryota > Metazoa > Chordata > Lepidosauria > Squamata > Psammodynastidae > Psammodynastes > Psammodynastes pulverulentus. The sequence continues at coordinate 39,779,231 of JAOYMU010000283.1, forward strand.
GATGTCTTTGTAAGGCACTTTGATAAAGAGCTGTACCATAATTAAACTGTATGCCTTTTGTATTTACTGATTTAATCAGTATTTTTCATTTTATGTTAATTTTATAAGCAACTTCAGGACTCCATATTACTATGCTGATGTGAAAAAAAAGTAATAATACTAATAAGAATGTTCATCAATCATTACCAGGGGTGTGAAGCTTGGAAAGCTGTCATTAAGACAGGCAACTGTGGTTTTGAGTTGGTATAAAACAACATCTTATGTTTGTCTTGAATACTTTTTAAGGCAAGAATTACATTTAGTAGATAAATGGAACTTTGCTGCCACAATATAACCAACTTGAAGTAATTTATTGTACCAAATTATATTTTTATTTTTTAATTAAGTAATTAATGGATCAATTTGCACCCTTAAATTGCATCACTATGAAATGTCTTGAAGTTACATAAACTTAAGTGTAGTTACAGAGTAATATAAAAAGGTACATGAATAAATTGAATGAAATGAATATGCAAATAAGTATATTTGCTTTTTAAACTAGCATGATGTGCAGAATTACTTATGGGTTGTTGGTATCCCTTGCTTAAGTAAAACAGGTTGCTTTTTCTTTTGTTTTTGATATGTAGATGTTTTCCCAGCAAAAAAGGGATCAGTAGGGAACTAAAATAGTTAATGATTCATAATATAAATTTACTTGTTTTCTTTTGCTAAATAAATTATTGCTATATATATATTGCTCTTCTTAACACTCCTATTTTTCCCCTAGTTTATTTGATGTTTAGGGAAATCATACATAAGTTGAATGTAAATGAAAGTGAGAAAGATTTGTTCAGATTAGAAAAGAGTCACCTGTGACATAATAGTTGCAGATATAACTTTAGTTCGTTGGCTAGCAAATTCTATGAAAAAATAACTAGCAAAATGGATATATTTTTCCATCTCTGAAAGAATTTAAGGTCAAATCTTCATTGGTTATAAGATGTCTCTGGCATGATATGGTAAGTTTACCTACTGAACATGAACTAGAATTTAACAGAGTAATATGCTTATATTTGTAAAGAACATTAGTGTTGTTTAGATTTCTTGGAAAATGAGATGTCAAGCAGTCATCTTTGGTTTTCAAAAAGCATTCTGTTGTCATCCGCACACTTTATCTAATTCAACCAATATAAGATTATTTCCACTTCATTAGGCTTTTGTCATACAAGCCTATTATTTGTGAGAGATTAGGTTTAAAGTCTAAATGTAGCAGCTGTTTTTGACTAAAGTTCTAAAAGTACAGCATTCCTATTTTGTACAGGTTAACAATATCTGATGAACTACCAACACCTTTTACTGTATTCCATTATCGATTGCATATTAGTCCCACTAAAGAATCTCTGCATGGATTGTAACATACTTCCATTGTCTTGTACAACTTTTTGACATCCTCCCTTCTAAAAAGCAGATTTAATAACATCTTTGAATAGGGGAGATTCTGCTTCGATTTATGGAAAGAAACAGCTTCACAGGTAATTTTGTGATGTCCCTTCTACACAGGGTGATGAGTTGATCTAATAAGTCTTGTCCTCACTTGTTGCCCTGCTAGCGCAAGGATAATACATTTCCTGACACTTTTAAGGGCAGCCATCAAAATTGTCACTAGTATACAAGAGTATTTTAACTCTTATAGACTCTAGTCTGGCGTTAAATCTTCTCTAAGATTTCTTCTGTTGTTATTTTCTTCTTCATTATTGGGCAGTAGGTAAAGACTGGCACCTTTCCAATGTTATGCTTTGCTTTACCTCTCCTTTTTCCTCCAGACCCTTCCATCTCTGTGAAGAAAATCCTTTATTTTATTTGGCGCTTTTTTGTTTGCTGCTGCTGCGCTTTCAAAATATTCCCATCTCCTCCTCCCATCTCCTCCCCTATCTGTTTCAAGGTTAAGCAATTCTGCCATGTTGACTCTGTTGACAAAGCTCAAATAGAAAGGTGCCTTCAATTTTCTTAGCAGCCGCCTCCTTCACAAGAAAGGGGTGCAGAAGGTGGTTGCACTCCAGAAAACTTCGAAGGAAGCAAATTATTTGGATCCTTTCCAAACAGGATGCTGACCTGAGTATGGGATAGAGATGGCATTGGTAAATTTTTGGATAACATCTAATCTGGGGTAGTGTATCCATCCTTGCCCTTCTTGACCTCTCGTAGCTTTCAATACCATGGTATCCACCATGGTATCCTTCTAAATCAGCTCAGAGGGTTGGGGTGATGGTGGTGGCACAATGTTGTAGAATTCATCTTTTTCCTTGATTGTATGCACTTCTGTTTGTCATGACCACAAGGCTGAAGAGAGCACTACAGCTACATCTGGTCATTGGAGCATGTGTAGCTTAAAAAATGCTAGAGACGCAAGACATGGATTGTGTGTACTGTATATGTTTACTTCTGCCATGTTCTAATTATAAGCTAAATAAATAAATAAACCTTCCTTCCTTCAGGGTCAATTTCAGTTGGTGAAATTTGGGCAGGAAAGGTCTGATGTTCGGCTCCTATTATGTGGGGTGCCAAAAGGCTTGGTGCTTTCTCTTCATCTTTTCAACATCTATGAGGCTCCTGGGTGAGCTTATCCATTGCCATGGTTTGAGGTATTACCAGTATGTAACACCTCTGCTTTACAAGCTGCATTGGTTATTTCCAGGTGCAATTCAAGGTGCTGGTTTTATCTGTAAAGCCCTTCATGGCACAGGACTGGGCTATCTAAAGAATCACGTCTTCCCAGTTACAGCAGCCTGCTCCATTAGGTCTTGCAGAGAAGGCTTGCTATGGATATAGTCGATGAGGGCCCTACCTCTGGTGGATCCCAGAAGAGGTGTTTTCTCTGCTATGGTGCTTAGCCTATGAACATCCTTCCCCTTGAAATTGGCCCTTCTGATTTTTCAAAAAGCTCTCAAGAAAAGCCCTGGTTATGCTGCTAGACCTTGGGGCTCCCAGGAAAATGGAGATTTGTCTCAATGGCTCAGTATTCCTGCTGATCATTGACTGACTGACAGACAGATTGACTGACTGACTGACTGACCAACTCAAATCAATCAATCAATCAATCAACCAACAACCAACCAACCAACCAAACAAACAAACAAACAATACTGTGGGTTTTTTCTTTTGATTTTTCTCTATTTATACCCATAGTTTTACTTATTAAATTAAACAGTGTTTCATTTTATCATAATAAATCAAACAATTATTTCCATTTAACAAAGTAGCTGCACCATAGGGAAGAGGTGTAACTTACAATGGGAGTCACTGCTGTAGTTGAGGATCTTTGACAACTGTACCACTTGAAGAGTTTGAATATAATGCCTCATGTTTGGCTGCTGTGTATATATTTTTCCTGCCCGGTAGTGCTGAGATGGCACCATGATTCCTGGAGTAACTGTAAAAGACATCAATTGGCAAGAGTTTGTATGGGCCCTTACAGCCTTTCTCAAAAAGTCAGATAAACTAAAGGTACCTGAATGGGTGGACACAGTCAAACTAGCCAAGCACAAAGAATGCTTTGTGTAGAACAGCCATCAGCTTATATGAAATCTGTTTTCAAGGAGCTGTAATGTTATTGACTGGACTATATATTTAGAACTTTCTGATTCTAGGAGAAATTGGTCAGTGAGAAAGATGACCTTTGAAATGGTGGAATTGATTTTTTAAAAAGAAGACAATTGGATGAGTGCCTAATAGGCAGAGGCGTAGCGTGGAGGGTGCAGGGGGGGCCCCGGCCGCACCGGGCGCAACATCTGGGGGGCACGCTCGCACTCACAGCTCTCTGTCCCTGCCTGGCTCAATCACTCTCTGCAGTGCTGGCTGTGCGAATCCGATCTGAGCCGCCGGGTTGCCGCCCACACGGGTTAGGGGGCGCAAATTACTTGCCTTGCTCCGGGTGCTGACAACTCACGCTACGCCACTGCTAATAGGAATAACTTATACCCTATAAATCCTTCCACTGCATAAAGATTGGATCAGAGGGCTCAGAGGTCACTATTCCATCTAATATGCAGTGTGGGTTTAAGGTAACAGTCATGGATATGATACAATAGATATGATAGATATATGCAAACAATGTGTCTGTCTGTTTAATTATTCTTTATTTACGCTAATTACTTTTAAATGTATATTTAGACCTCCCTTTGTCTTTCCAGGAATGTAAGCTGACATTGCTTTTTAAATACAATTACCCTTTCCTTGGACTTCTAAGGATAAGAAAAACCTTAAATCAATGTCTAATGTACTGGTAAACACTGCATCTGGAGGGGCCCATGTATGTTCAAGTATAGCCTTAGATCTAGAACTTGATTGGGTGATTTGGGGCTAGTCACTCCAACTAACCTGTAGGGTTGTTGTTCTGAGAATAAAGTTAAGGGAAATTTCTATATAAGCTGTTTTGATATCCTGGCTGAAAAAGGGATATGAATTTGACAAATCTGACAAAGCTATTGAGTAACTATTAAGGAAATCTAGAGAGCCAAACAATTAATAAAGGACTTCCAGTGAATTAATAAATGCCAGATCTTTATTTTATTGGAAAAATCTGGACATCTATAGTGTGCTAAGAAAATGCATATAAGCTTGTCATTTTTATCCCTAAGCCAAACATGCTTGCTTGAGCTCACTAGGAATAAAATCCTTCAATTTATCATTGTCATCACTGTGCAGCAATAACTGGAAGAAGCTTTATGACTGCAGGCTATTTCTGCTTTCAAAACCCTTCTTGGAATTTTTTCAATGTTTTAACCTGAGTCTTACATTTCCCTTTAAATTCTTGATGACTTTTATGAGACTGAAGTATAATATTTCAAAATATACTCATTTTTAAGACTGGGTTACAAATTGTACATGGATTCGATAAGGATACAAACCTTTTACTGAACTCATATTCTTGGAATATGATGCTTACTTCCATCATTTTGAAGGGAAAAAAAGAAAAGATGATTACAGGAAATACAGAGTTATTATGAAGCCTTTTATGAAGGGAATTTCAGACTTTCCAGTACAGTAATCACCTAAAATAATAAAAATGTTTTGTGACTCTTCCAATGAGTAATGCTGATGCTGCTGACATCAACAGCAGCAATAATAATAGTGTCGGCACTTACTGGAACAATTGGTATAGTCTTTTGCACAGTACTTTCTAAAATCAAGATGCCAATTCCCATCACTCCAGTCAGGTGGCCTGCGATGATGGGATTGAATTTTCGGCATCTGGAGGCAAGCCAGTGGGAGGAAAGCTCCTGCTGAAACCTTTTGTGTATGTGTGGAAGATCAGCCAGCCTCTTATGGCGTGGCAGTTGGTGAGACTTCCTACAAAAAGCAGCATACTTCACTTGCCTACATGCTAATGAATGGAGATGCCTCCAATACTCGTATCTATTCTATTAGATGCAATTATCTTCTACTAAAAATGCCACCATGGCTGTAGTGACCCTTCTAGAATGGAACAGATTTTAGAACAGCCTTTCAAATCTCTAATCTCTGTGGCAATGGTTGGAGCCTCCCATAGGGGAAAGTAAAAAAGATTTCCAGAAACAGGGTTTGGGTGTCCTTTGCCATTGGAGGAAAGCTAGGAGCCTCAAAGTGCCTGAAGAACCTTGTGGAGGTTCTTACAGTTAGATAACTATAAGAAACTCCCTAGCAGAGAGTGAGTACAATAAACTCTCCTATTTATTTTCCATAGCAGTTTGTGCTCATTGCCATGCTTTGACTTTATGGTGACGAGGGATAGGAAGACAGTAAATAAAAGCTACCATGAGTTATTGTGCTTTCAATGTTTGATGTCAGTAGGATAGCCTGATTTCTCATATTGTCTAAGATAATTTGATAAGGTAATTGACATGCTGTACAATACTTGCAATCTGCTGGTATCTCTATTTTCTTCTTCCTGAATTGGAAGTACAGATAATCCCCGGATTACGAGCATTCCCTTAGCAAATGTTCAAAGTTATGTGATAAGTGCCCCCTACCGTTTACGAACAACTCTTGAAATTACAAATGTTGCAGCACCACAGCAGTTGTTCGCTCTTATGAATGACCGCAAAGACTGCAACATTCACCTCATCTATCCCCCCCCCCATCAAGCCATCCGGTGGTGAAAAATGTGGACCGGAAGTATGCGCAAACAGCTTGAAGAAGCTTCAGCTATGAAAAAGGAAGTGCGGAAGGCTGCACATGGCCCTTCAGGCCTTTGCTGCCTCCAGAGCCTTTGTCAAGTGGTTTGGCAGCAAAAAATATGGACCAGAAGTGCACACAAACAGCTTGAAGGCTTTGGCCATGAAAAGGAGGCAAAAAGGCCATACACGGCCCTCCAGGACTCCTTTCCCTCCTCTAGAACCTTTGTCAAACCATTTAGCAGCAAAAAATGCAGACCAGAAGTACACATGAATGGCTTGAAAAGGGCTCTGGAGGTGAGAAAGGAGACTAGAGGGCCATGCTTTGTACTTGAAGCCTTCTTCAAGCCGTTTGCATGCACTTCCAGTCTATATTTTCACTGCCAAATGGCTTGGTGACGGTCCTGGAGGCGGGAAAGGAGTCCTGGAGGGCCACACAGGGGTGATACTACTTTTCATCACCAAAGCCTTCTTCAGCCATTTGCTGATGAGAAAGGAGGAAGCAAGCAAAGGAACAGACAGGAAAGGAGACAGATCTTCATAAGATAAATCACCAGGCATGGCAGGATGGGGGAGGAAGCAATTGTGGTATCTGTGGGTCGGGGAGGCCTTGGGTGGTCTAAAGTAGGTGGCCTGTTCCATTGCTAGCCCCCTCATGGTCTTCCCCACTCTGAGATACCTCATATTAACTTAACGAGCTGCATATTCGATTAGCGAATGCTTGGGAGAAAGGAGGGAGTGATCATGTTCATTGTATGAGATTCACTCCTATGAATCCTTGGGTTACGGCTCCATTACATGGGAATGGGCAGGCTCCATTACATTTGTAACGTGAGGACTACCTGTAGTCTTTGCCAGTCATTATATTTACTAGCTACTTATACTCCATGAATTAGTTTTAAGTCTTCCCATATGATGACAAGCACCACCTATTTTGTTAGCAGCTTTCATAATTTAATATGTATTGTGTGAAATGCTTCCTTTTTCTGCCCTAATTAGTTGTAGTGCAAAAAATTTAATAATGGCACTGTAAATGTTGGTGAGGGCTTCAAAATCTTTTATGGTATTTAGGTATGTTTTAAAGCTAGACTATTTTGATAAAAGTTGGTCTGATTTTGTTAGAAATTTCATCCTTATCTTCAAGAGTGCTTGTGAAATGAGGTTCATGGAAACAGAAAGAATTGAAAAATTTTCAGGCTTTGAAAGAGGTCTCAAGGAATAACTTCATAGCTAGCACATGCTTTTTTTAAAGTTTTGAAACTAGGGAAAATATTTTTAAATAATTAATTTAAATCAACTGAGGCATGTTTAGCTCCAATTCCCTTTGATAATTTATTTAAGCACCCTTGAATTCATAAGAATACAGATCTTTATATTGTAATATTTGTTCACATAATGATTGAGGGGTATCAGTGCCCAGTGTGTAATTTTTTTTTATTTAAAAACGTCTGCCAAGCTTTCTTCTTGCTGCTCCAATTAACACATTCAGTGCACGCTTGCCATTGAGTGGTCTGTGTATGTGGGTTAAACCACTTTGTTATTTGTTCAGATTGCATTGTTTTGTAGCAAGAATGGGCTGTGCATTATTTGTTCTGTAAACCAAACAAGCAAATGAAGAAAGTGAATAAAAATATATGGAATCTTAAGAGATCAGATGTTTTATGGCTATAAATAACAAGGAGTAATTATTAGGTTGGAGAAAACCTCTTGTGTTTTCAGATGTGGTTCAGTCCATTGAGTAGCGTTTATCTCCTCCCCTCTGGCCCCACTTCAAATGATGGAGACAGAGAATAGTGAAATTCTAGTGCTAGGATTCCTCTTACTGTCAGATCCATTGTTAACTTTATTTCATTTATTAAAGTGTTCTTGCCATGAAGATCCTATCTTTTTAGCATACCATTTCTTCTTTTTAAGCATTTGCTTTAAGGTGTAGAGATAGTAGCTTTGATTATTTTAATGCAGAGTCAGATGAAGGTAACACAGCAGTGTCCTTTTATTGCCAGAGCTGAAACTGATTTTTGAGTGGTGGCAAGCTGGCTGGTCAAAGGGGCCAATTCTCTCTCCTGGCTATTAATTCTTTTGCCACTGGCTGTTTGTGAAGTGTAGCTCTGGGCAATAGCAACAAAAGATACACAGACCGGAGCCTGTGGGCTGGTGAATGAGATGGAGCGTTTCTTGGGGTTGGTCAAGCAGATAAGGAGATCGAGGAGAAGAAAAGGCAAAAAGTACCGTCCGGAGGAAGATTATCATGAGGGCTATGAGGATGTATATTATTATGCCTCAGAGCACTTTCCAAGTAAGGACTGTACAAATGTTTTTCTTCTGTTACTATGTATGACAAAGAGGGTTACTATTGTTTTAAGATTTAAAAAAGGCATTGCAGCCTGTTTTTCTTTTTAGACATGTTGAAGATGGTGGTTTTTTTGTAGTGTATAAGGCTACTGTATTGTGTGAATGAAAGGAAAGCTCTGAAGAAAGGATTAATATTTCAAGCACAGTTAAATTATTTCTATTTTGCAAGACTTTTATTAAATCACTCTAGTGCTTTAAACTCACACTGCAGACAATTTATAACCGTACACGTGTGTGTGTGCCTGTGTGTTTTGCTTCGGGGCTCGTCTATATACAGTATTATAAGGAAATATTTTACAGCACTCTGAAAATGGGTTTTCTTATACAAAGATTAAGGTTGAAGTTAAAAATAAAAATGAATATAAGTCAGTTTTTCAACATTTTTTTCAATAGAAAGTAAAGCTGGTTTATTTTTTCAGGTGTTCATTCATAGTATTGTTAGAGAATGAAAGAACTATTCTGTTAATTTATTCCGCAGCCATGTGCCTGCAACTGCATTTTATAAAAATTGGAGCAATTCAACATAAGTATTTGAAGCTAGAACACACAGTGTTCATAATATTCTTTGTGCCTGCATATTCCCTGAGCTCATGTTTTGTCTTGTATCTATTCCAGTAGATTTAAAATGCCCACAAATTCCTACAGGAACAATGGGCAAGGGAACCACACATAGGCTTGTCTGAATTTACTGTGCCATGCTTAAGCTAAAGAAAATGACAATATGAGCAGCCATAAACTAACAGATGTGTAGGAAGGACCATCTTTGCAATCAACAGTTTTTGTTCTGTTTATTCATGAGCATAATACATTTCTTTAAAAAATGTGTATATCAATCTATGCTTTTTATTCATAAATATAATGGTGTATAGATGGCTTATAGTCTACTTTGCTATGTGTTGCAGTTTATCTCCTTTTCCAGGAGGAGGAAGAAACAGAAGTTTTGCAGTTTTGAAAAAAGTACATTGCTGGAATCATGTGGCAATGCTATATTTATCAACAGCACAGCTTTTGATATAGTATTGTCATTTAAAAAAAAAAGTTGGTTGCATTGTATTTGCCAATCTGTTACTCCTACATGTAAAGCAATGAATTCATGACAGGATTAATAGTATAATAATATACTTATCAAGTAATCAACATAAATATACTATGCAGAGTACAGAATCTGAAAGTGATTAAAATGGTAATTTGTACAACTTTTGTTCTTGTACAATTTTAGAGTCTACAATTATTTAAACTAGGTTTCCCTTTATCTTGGAAAATAAAATCAAAAGAAACAAGTAGGTCACTTAATTCTGTCAAAGCAGCTGTTTTTTGAATAACTTTATTTTGCAAGATTCTCTTCATTTAGAATGAACTGACAGATTCTTTTCCATGTAATTTTCCATGTTATGAATATAGTCATTCCAGGGTAGAGTTATGTTACCAACCAATTTGCCTCTCAAAATAAATCAAGAAAATAAAAAATGCTTTTGCTATTAATAATTTATCATACTACCATTAGTTACATAGTTGTTATAATTTGCAAATGAATATTTGTTTTGAAGTTGGGAAAGACTGTTTAACAAATTTTAGTAGAGTTCAAATATAAATATATGGTTAGGCATAAGAAATATTAAAAGTAACATAGGATATTTCATAATTGTCAAAAGATTTGAATGTTTTATCATATGATTTTTTGTACTCTGTTGAGTATTAGAATACATAGTTACTACTGTATAGAAATGTTATTTCTCATACTTTACTTATTTGTACAGTAGTTAAATTAAAGTAATTCCTTTCTATGGTACAATTGTTATTTTATGTTGTGGGGAAGAAGCCTAACTCTGATTTATAGAAAAAAATATTTTCTAAAAAAAGAAAACCCACAACAGCAGAATACCCATTACCTTCATATTCATTTTAAAGTGTGAGACTTTGTGTCTTCTATCCTATTGGAAATCTACCAATTAATTTGACTTATTCCCCCTTCCCACTGCAAGCATCTGCAGGTATCTACAAGTGTCTGTGGGTATCAATCCTCTCAAGTAAACCAGACAGGAAATAGGAATAGGTGAACTAATTCTACTTTATTGTAGGGTTACATTAGCAAAATCATGCACGTCTGAAAGTACAACCTTCCCGCCCATGACTTTTTACTGCCTGATCCACTAGGGCGAGTCCTTTCTCAGTTTCTTTCTGTGACTATTTAGCAATTCTGGGTTCCTGCCTCTCTTGTCTGATTGCTTCCAAGGCAGCATCTCTTCTTATTCCTCAAGGTTACCCATTGGGTCTCCCTTTAGCAGCAGTGAGAAAACATACCATGTATGTTTATGTGTGCGTGAAATGAGAAAGCAGCCAAGTTAGAAATAGTTAATTATATATATTTTTTTAGCAAAATATAAAATAAAGCACCATATCGGATGGCCTTAAGTACTATGTACAATGTGTGTTAATAGCTATGTCCAAAACTTTGTTATGCAAGTGTAGTATTGCTGCTAGTCTCTCAGTCTTAACATCTTCAAAATCTTAAATATAATTGTAAAATTATTAATCACCTTAAAATGATTAATTGTATACCACCAAATTGGTATAGACTCTTTGTGACCATATAGATAGATTTCTCTGTGATAATCTGTCCTTATCCTGGTCCTTTAGGTCTTCCAACAGTGTACCCATTTCCACTGTAATTGATTCCATCCACATTGCTGCTGGCCATCATCTTTTCCTTCCTTTACCATTTTCCAGCTTTAGAGCCTTTTCCAGAGAGCCAGGCCTTCACGTAATCTGTTCAGAGTAGGATAATTCCAGCTTGGTCATTCGTGCCATGGTGGCTCAGTGGTTAAGATTCTGGGCTTATCAGCTGGAAAGCCAGCAGCCTACGTTCGAGACCCGAGCGCCACACATTGGGGTGAGCTCCTGTCCTAGCCCCAGTTCTTGCCAACCTAGCAGTTTAAAAGCATGAAAATGCGAGTAGATGAATAGGCACTACATCAATGGGAAGTTAACAGTGCTCCATGATGTCATGCTGGCCACATGACCACAGAACTGTCTTTAGACAGCACTGGCTAAATGGAGAAGAGCATTGCTCCTATAGTTGGCAACGATTATCAGAGTAAAATCTGCAGGGACTATTTGTGCCTTGGGTGAGAACTCTATGTTGATTTGTTCAGAGATCCATGTGTTTGTTTTATTTGTTATTCACGATACTCTCAATGAGTTGTCTCCAACACTAAAGTTCAAAAGTATAACTTTTGCTTCCATAGGAATCATTGTCACTGGGAATACAATTGACTACTCTAAAATAAAAACAGAGGTTTAAAACATATTGTCTGGGAACACATGGAGCTAACTTAGGTAACACTGTGTTAAATAAAACATGAGAAATTTGTTAAAGAATTTCAGTGTTTCAAATTGGACATTTTTCAAGTTTAAATGGAATGTTCCAACCTTACTGGAAGTTTTCTGTTCCAACATTTCCAAAATAACCTTTAATTGCTCACATTTGAAATGTATACCACTGTTTGTAAATATAAAGAGCATTTAAAACAATGAACATATTTTGTTGCTACTCTGAGCAGTTGCAGTGGGAAACTACTGCCCAAGCCCTTTTGATCATGGAGAGTATCCAAGTATTATTGCTTAGAAAAAGGAAAGAAATGCATTTCATTACAATTCATACCCTATAAGTGAGATTGAATAGTGAACCAAATGATATGTAATTATATATATGAATGCAATCTTGTTTTTGTGGGTCCTTGGTGTTCTCTAAACTTGTGGTTTCCTGGGAGACATTTCATTACCAATCTAGGTAACATCATCAATCTTGTTTTTCTTAATAAATCTGCAGCTTTTTTATAAAATGTCATGATTCTGGCAACTTAATTTTCAATAATCACAATAATAGGAATGTATTATTATATATTTAATGTTATTAAAAGTTTTAAAAGCAAAGATTAAAACCAGTACAAACTAATAGATACCAAGGAGGAAAAAAGGAGAAGGAAATCTTTGAGAAAAGAAAAATGCAAGAAAAAAGGAAAATATAAAGGAAATATAGAAAAGAAAGAAAAAAGATATAAAGAAATGGCTCCTTTACAACAGTTGTAGCTATAATCATGATTTTACCTTTCTCTAAAGTTACACCATGATTCTATTCTTTCTATAACTACCTAGTATAATTATCAAAACCATATCATAAATTATACATTTTTTCTGTCTTAGGCAAAAAGGCCATAAGCCGTATAAAAGGAATGCATTTAAATAGACGCTGCTTTACCTTAGTCTGTGGCAGATCATATGTTATTGTTCTCTGTGTCTATATAACCTACTTATATGGGTAGGAGTACATGAGAAGAAGATTTTTAACAGATTACACTTTGAAATAGAAAATGTGCCTAATCACCATAGTTTAACATATACTAATATGTACTTTTACTAACTACACTAAGTTACATCACTTAGTATTTTGGACACATTTGTTAAATCTTGCAGAAATGAATCATGTTATCATTCAGTAAGCAATTGCCCTAAGTCAAGCATCCACACGGTCCAGTTATGGAACTTCCATTTCAATATTGGTAATAATTTAAGTAAAAGTCACGGAATCACAGAATTTGTGGGAACCTGAAGATATTATATGCATCTAATGAAGTGTGCTTCACCCCATGAAAACTTATGCCTTTTAATAAAATTTGTTAGTTGAAAAATGTGCTACTAAACCCTGGCTGATTTCTTGCCAAGGGCAGGAATCTTCAGTGTATCCCAGACAAATGACTGCCCAACCTTTGGCTGAAAATCTTCAGTGACAAAACAGCCATGACTCCAGGCAACTGGTTGTTACACTGCCTCATTGTTCTCATGGTTGGGATATTCCTTCTTATTTTCAAGATTGGAATTCCTTCTGAAACTACATTACTTGTGATTAAAATTAATAAATGAGACAGTAAGAAAGGTAGTGACTATATGAACTTATGCTCTATTATTTATATTTATTCATCAAATATATTTGCATCTCAGCCTTCGCCACGTTAATCTTGCAACAATTCTGAGTGCATATTCCAAAGTCACCCATTGTGCTTTGTAGATATGTAAGAAGTTAATCAAGTTCTTTGTAATTTATTGACACTCGATGTTTGTATTTGTGGTGAACATACATAATTGATTGAATTTGACATTTATATAATAAAATGCTGTAAATAATCATAGCTCAGAAAATAAATATTTGAAAAACCATACACAATGTAATAGCTGTTGATGCCTAGTTAGAATTTTGGTTTCAATTTTCTGTCAATCCACCTTTGGATGTAGGATTGTATTTCGAAGTCATTGCCCAGATTTAATGGAAACTCCTGTACTCAAAGCCAGTGGGTTTGAATCTTGGTAAATAATCTGGTGGGGTGGTTGAAATATATATTTTAGATTCTCCACAAAAAGTAACAGAGCAATTGTTGTTATAGCATACAGCAGGATAAAGGAAAAAGGCTTTGCAGCCTGCTACATTCTATAATATTCCTGAAGCTGTTTTACAATGTGGGAGACACTTAATTTTCATATTAATTATGATAATGGCTGCAGTGTTGTGAGTAAAGGATCAAAGAAACTTTTTCAGAGTCATGAACATTTGCTAGAATTTTAAGTAAAAACTCAAATATAGACTCTGATTTCTAAACATTTAACAGAAATCTGCCTTAAACTTTTATATTTTCATGTAGAAATGTATTTTTCTTTATTTGAAAAAAAATTCAAGTATCAAGATCAGAGGTATGGACTACAGTTCAGAATCAGAGGTAATATCATGGGAGAAGAAACTACTCATCATTTCAAAGGTAAAATTGCCAAAGGAAGAAAACAGTAATAATAGCACTTATATACCACTTCACAATGCTTTACAGCCATCTCTGACTCAACATATTGCCCCTCACAATCTGGGTCCTCATTGGAAGGATGGAAGGCTAAGTCAACCTTGAGCCAGTTAGGATCAAACCCCTGGCAGTGAGCTGAATTAGCCTGCATTACTGCATTCTAACTACTGTGCCACAACAACTCAAAATAATGCTTTCTTTTGTTTTCCTACTTTTTTTAGTACTGAGTTCCCCAACCTTTCTGGCTTTGTGGATTGGCAGGGAGAGAGGAGATGGATCTGCACAGTGGTGAGCACACATGCACACGTGCAGCTCCACCACTTCCGCAGCTCAGTTCCAAATGGTTCAAGGCCCAGTAGTAGGCCATGGTCAGGGGTTGGAAACCCCTATTTTAGAAGCTTCTAACAATGTGTAAATTAACAATATTGTCTATTTTTTTTATTTAAAAAGTTTTACAAAAGATTTACATATTCCCCCCCTCTCCTTCTCCCCCTTCCCAGATCAAATACAGATTATAACATTCAGTAATCAAAATCCAACCTAGTCTAAATAATTATAACATTCAACATTTCTTGATTTTT
>JAOYMU010000283.1:40015705-40026320 GCA_025802295.1 Psammodynastes pulverulentus
GGGGGAGGTCATTCCAGAGGGTGGGACCCATCACAGAGAAGGCCCTTCCCCTGGGGGCCGCCCGCCGACATTGTGTGATAATGGTGATGACAACAATGATGATGATTTTTGGAACATGACCTACTGTTACCATAAATCATTAGAGATCCATCAGTGGTAAAAGAGCTTGACTAAGCAGAAAACCCCAGATTCTAGTCTCCTCTTGGGCAAAAAGCCAGTTACATGATTTTGAGTCAGTCACTCTCTCTCAACTCAAAAACAATATCAGACTCTGTGTCAGATTCTGTACAAACATTAACAAGTATCTGCTGAGTTGACAAGAAAACAAAAGGAAACTAAATCACACTAGCCATATTCTCTCTCTCTCATACTTCTTATACATTCATCTATTAATATATTAAACAACCAAGATACTCTTGTCTTATTCTGTCTTCGGGAGTGAACCATTACTAAGCATTCTGTTCTACAAATTCTTTACTTGCATCATACTGGGTTCAACAACTAATCTTCAGTTACTCATGCAAACATTCTATATATCAAGCCTAATTCATGTTATTATACCCTATCTCAAAATCAACAAATATACAATAAAATTTCTCACATTTATATTTTTCTGCCAAAGAGTAAACATCTGTTCTGCACATTCTCTGCCCACCTAAGACCACACTGCAGTTCTGAAATCTTGCCCACTGTCATCTCTTGTATGCATTCAATGACAATTCTTCTAAACACGTTCTAGGCAGATTTAACAAACTAATCTTCCAGTGGTTTTTGCATTCACATTGCTGCTTTGTTTTGAGGATTAATAACAACATTCTTCCTCTCTTTTGAGATCTTTTTAAATGATCACACAGTGACTCCATAGCCAAGCCACTTCTATGTTACAACATTTGTTCAGATACACTATCTACTCCTGCACCTGCAAAATGGAAAAAAATAAAATTTTCACACTGGAGAGTGTACTCCACATTAAATCACCCATAAGAATAAATAATGCATAAGGTTCATGATAATATCAGGGGTATTACTACACTGATTATTACTACTAATTCTCTCTCTGGGTTATAACTATTCCTTCCATGCTAACACATATCTTGAAGTAAAAAAGTTGCATCCTTTAATATTATGTACTGATGCAAGTACAAAGTAAAATAACTGTTAATTTTAGTTTACATATTACTTCGATAGAAACTGAGCTCTTTGCTGGTGCAAAGATAGCTGGTTTTATGTTGGCTTTCAGCTTACAATCATAATGACAAAATCTTTAAAAGTAAAATTAATGTTACTACACATATATAAATTACATTTTAAAATAAAAGCAGGGGGAAATTATGTTTTTCTTAAATTATATGTTAAATGCTTTGCTCAGATTGCTTTTCATGTTTTTTTTACTCATGTTTCAGGACAGGTGCAATTCATATCGGAGACCGAATCTTAGCAATAAATAGTAACAGTCTGAAAGGGAAACCTTTGAGTGAAGCCATTCATTTGTTACAGATGGCAGGAGAGACAGTGACCTTGAAAATAAAAAAACAGACAGATGGTGAGTGTGTCAGGTATTCCACCAATGCCTTTTCTGCCATAACAGGAATATGCTGTGCATATATTTATGAAAGTGATATTTGCCTGTAGTATCTATTAGATATTTAGGACTGTAGAAATAAATCCATGTTACATAAAAATAGAAATATGGTGATTTTAAAAAGAGCATTTATTGCAAAGGACACCAAAAGCAATGAGACTGCATTGCCCAAAAGTTAATCCCATTTATTGTTTATATTTTTTGTGTAATATTCAACATTGGAAAGCAGTGGTCTTGCTCATTTGGATACCTGGTTAGTTTTCAATCAAATGGTTCCTGAAGAACATGGGAGAAAAGAAAAGGGTACAATGATGGAATAAGCTTAAGGGCACCTAAATATACAGTGCATGTTCAACCTAGAAAGAAGAAAAAAGTACAGCAGTGAGTTACTCTTTTAAACCTTGTTAGAAAGAAAGAAAGAAAGAAAGAAAGAAAGAAAGAAAGAAAGGAAGGAAGGAAGGAAGGAAGGAAGGAAGGAAGGAAGGAAGGTCCTTTTGGGAACTGCAGAAGGCCCTGTCCACCAGAAACCACACAGAAAATTGGGAGTATCTAATTACGCAGAACTTCAATTTGTCTACTGGACCCAAAATTCATAATAAAATTAATCAAGATAAGCCTTTCCCAATATTTACTAAATTATAAAATAATGAATAATAAAGGAAAGCATGAAGAGTCAGTTACCCCATTAAGGCTAGAATACATACAATATTTCAACTGTTTATTTACAAGCTGTAAGAACTAGTAACAGGATATTAAGTCAGTAAAAAATATGGAAAAATGTTTCTGACTAATAAATTGATGTAAAACAATGAACTTGCTTGTTGTTCCCTAAGTCCTCAATATTTATCTAATATACTTATATTTACTATATTTACAAACTGTCTGAACAGATATTTGAACATATTGCTTGCACTGATTTCATCCATCATTCTATATGGGTGCTTGTTCCATGCATTTTTTAAAAGCAAAAGCCTCTACTAACAATAGTAAATACAGTTAAACTAGTAATAGCTTAGAAATCT
Source organism: Psammodynastes pulverulentus (assembly GCA_025802295.1). Classification (NCBI taxonomy): domain Eukaryota; kingdom Metazoa; phylum Chordata; class Lepidosauria; order Squamata; family Psammodynastidae; genus Psammodynastes; species Psammodynastes pulverulentus. The sequence continues at coordinate 40,018,310 of JAOYMU010000283.1, forward strand.
CTGGAGCTCAAGGAGGATTTGTAGTTCATTCAGTGTTCTCACCGACTTTTTAAAATGTGTATTTTGTAGTGTTGTTATTTTACAATTTAATATCCAGTCATCAGTTATCTAGCGATGCTAGGCATCTAGATGTATTCATTATGCTGAAGTAACTTTTGGCTCTGTGAATTGTTGCTTTTGATACACAGATATTAATTATAGATAAATTATTACAATTTATTGTGAGCTCCAACAACATTTGTTATTCAGATTGATTAAAACAAGTAGTATAATAACTGTGTTTTTCTGGGTAGCTGCTGCAGACATACACATACACATGCACACATACCATATAGATTTTCAAAAATTAGTGCATGAAAAGGATAAGTCCATTTAATATTTCAGTAACACTTCTAAAAATGAAATAATATAGTTTTCTGTCATTAGCAATGTATGCCTTTTCTAATAGAATTGATGACTACACACTAAGCTGCAAGATCAACCAATATGGAAACAGATTCTTTCTGTATTATACCTCATCTTTGTACAAACACAAAGAAAATAAGACTGTTCAAATCATTTGAAAAAGATTCCTTGTAATGCACAGACACCAAAAAAGTACTTGAAACATTGAAGCAGCTATGTGCTTTAGAAAACTTGCATAGCTACTTTAAAAGCTGCTTCTGGCCAACTCCCCATGGCTGTTCCCATCAAAGCAAAGTGGCTGGCCATACATATATACAGTATGTGGAGACTGTTGACAGAAACTCTGAAGCCAGTGCACAAACATTGCTAGAGATCCAGCTGCTTTAATGGTGCCAAACGAATTGTTTTGCTTATGCACCAAAATAGTGTGATACACAACTCTGTTAGATATTTGACTCCCATCAAGCCGATTGTGAGTCATAAGGACAGAGGGCCTTTCCATTGTTCCATAAATAAAATTTATGAGAGTTTGTTTGTCTAAGCTTTCTATTGGAAAAAAATGGTTTTCGATGCACCTAAGGTGAATGTATATTTAAATTTATAATGAATACATAAAATGTTTTCCTTTCTATCAGCATCAAGTCCCAATAAATTTTCTGCCTCTGGTCATACAAATGAATTAAGTGATGCTGAAGATGATGCAGCCACCCCACAAAAATCAGGCAAGCTATCTGAAATCTATTCCACGACGGTCCCAAGTGTGGACAGTGCTGTAGAATCATGGGATGGCTCTGGAATGGATAACAGTTATGGAAGTCAAGGTAGGAATAGTGTTTATTCTGATGTACTTAGTATGGGAACATCCAGGAGTGAGGTTATTAAAGTTCTTGCTATGTTTGAGAGACAAACTCAAACTGTCTTGTGGAAATCTCATTAAAACTGCAGTTTTAATGTGCTAATACTTGCATTCAGCTAACCTTGATTTCATGTCACTGTGACAGGTTTTAAACATATATCAATATACTAAGAGCCTTCTGCTGGTTTTACTAATATTTCAGTGACCAGCTCATAGCTCATCCATAGCTAAATGGGTTTATCCTTCAAGTTTAGATTAATATAAGATCTAGAAGACATAGAAGGTTTTCATTGATGTGAACATCTGAGGCCCATTCATTGTTTTATTTTAACCTGACTAGTAAAGATTTATTGTAAACTGCCAAAGGGGAGCATAAAAAAAATCATTGCTTTGTTGCCCTTTTATTTCTCCTTCATCCCTTTGACATTAAGATGTCAAGTGGCTTTCTAAGTAAGAACAGTTTTCAACAATAGCAAGATTCTTTTAAAAGAAATATATATATACTTATCATTTAGGATTTAATTATTATTTTAAACATTGTCATTTAAATCTTGAACATAATTTTGAAACAGAGAAATGCATAACTTAAAAGTCTTGGTTTGAAAATGTACAAATATTGTAATGTTTTAGTTGAAAAATCAAACCACTATTTTATAGATTGACTTTAAAGTATATTAAGATAACAAATGTCAAAAGGTTGTGGGTTTTTTGGGGGGGGGGAGAAATCACTGCTTTTTAGCTTCACACATTTCTTTTCATTATTTGTTAAAGCAGCATCAAAATGAGCTATTCCTTATAAAGCTGAATGTCTAACTTTTTTAGTCCAAATCCCCAATTTTGTATAAATATATTAATAGATTTCCTATTTTTATTTGGGTAGAAATTATGTTGCTTTTAAAAAACAAGTTTATAGGTGTAATTTACAAATACTGAGCTGTGGTGGTCCAGTGGTTAGAATGCAGGATTACAGGCTAATTCTGCTGACTGCTGACTGCCAGCAGTTCGCCAGTTTGATCTTCATCTGCTTAAAGTGACTCAGCCTTCCATCCTTCCGAGATTGGTAAAATGAGGACCCAGATTGTTGGGGACAATATGCTGAGTCTGTAAACTCTTAGAAAGGGCTGTAAAGCACTGTAAAATGGTATATAGGTCTAAATGCTAAGTGCTATGTTTAAACAAATGTAATTTAATAACATTATCATTGATAAACTGATCTTGCAATAGGGTCTGTCTTCCAAACAGATATATATACTTAATTTTTAAATATGTAGTTCGGAAATTAATATAGCAGGAAATTAATATATCTAAAAACACTGAGATTAAAGTTACAATTATATATATAAACAATGTGAAATATAATTTCACATTGGGATGCCATGGGAATCCAGGGGAATTTCATAGGGATGCCAGGGGAAGGAAGACTTCCTATGAATACAGCGGGGCCAGGAGACTTACCATGGTGTCTTGCAACCTTCTCTGCCAGCTTCCCCATTGACTTTGCTTGTGGGAATCCAACAGGGAAGGTAGCAAATGGAGACTGTGTGAGCATAGGACACTGTAACCATTGTTAAGTGTGAGCTGGTTGTGAAGTGCTAGAATCACAGTCACATGACCATGTGGGTGGTGCGATAGCCAGAACTTTGAGGACTGGGTGTAGATATCACATGTTTGCAATTTTGAATAGTCACTGAACAAATGATTGGTAAGCAAAGGCTACCTGTATATATACAGAAAAAAATATCAATTTGATCAGAAGTAATTTAAAGCCCTATATTTAAAGGATTTGAACATGATGCCAGCAAAATAGCAGAAACATTTCTGAATGATGTGATATAACCCTCATGCTGAACATCATCCAGGAAAAACACTTCTAGGAAGAGAAATGTAATGAAATGTGATTCTAATGAGTGAATAGGAACAGCAGGATATAATAACAAAGAACTTGCAACCAACAGAAAAAAAAGAAGTTACTTAGGAAATATTGGCTCTTCTGGAACAATCAGACTAAGTACCATAAACTGTACTTAGTTCAAGCTGCCTGTACTGTACTATTGTATTTAGTTCAAGCTGCCTGGAAGTAAATACAAATAAAGTGTATGTCTCTGGCTATTCTATATTGTAATAAACCCCACAAATAGATAAAGATAGACAATCCTCCTCAGTCTATTTGTGTTGCCATAGTACCTTGAAATTGCAAGGTAGATTACTTTTGGCAGGAGAACCTTTTCCTTTAAAAAAAAAAGAAATTAGAATAAGTGGCCTTTAAGAAGCAAATGTCTCCCATCCTTAAACCACTAGTACCATCAGGACTTAAAATTATATTTTGGCCATTCCAGAAGGGCTTTTAAAGTGTAGAAACTGAAGTGATTTGCTCTCGGAGATTTTCCATGAATGAAAGGGAAGGGAAGAGAAGGGAAGGTCCCCATCACTTCTGGTAATATTACCTGTCACTTTCCTTCTGGTTGAGTGGATCATGGCTCCCATAAAAGTTCCCCATACTTTCTATATGATGAATAGATTTCAAATAGCATTGATTTCTTAGTAGTATTGTGTATGATGTGCAGAAATGAGAGCAATCAACATAACCTTAAATGGAAACATATCATGTTGTTCATAATAAGGTTGTTTTTAAGAGTATAACATAATTTCAGTTTGCCCTGCCAAGAGAGTTTAGGCATATGACTACAAGTTAATTCTAGCTGATACTTATAATCCACATATATTTGATACAATAAATAATAGCTTAAATCATACAATGGTTGGAAGAATAATTTGGCATTACATTTTTTTTTAATTTTACATAGTCAGCTGTAATCAACATATGGTTACTTTTTTAGGTCCCAATTATCAGGCTTCAGGATACAACTTCAATACTTTTGAATGGAGAAGTCCAAAACAAAAGGGTAGTTTATCTCCTGTGAATAGGCCCCGAATCAACTCTTTCCATGATACAGGTTTAAGTGATGATGACTGGGATAAACCAGTAGCAAGTAGGTAAGTACTGTGCTACATACTGAATTATTTACTACAATCTTTTATTGGTGTACTTTTTAGGACTGTTCAAAGCTTCAGACATGGGGGCATGTAGGTGCTTTTGAGCAGGGACCTGTTTGCAACTCTAGAAGAGGTGCATCCACTTCAAAGAGTTTCAGGCAGATGCAGCATTTGTCTTCCCTCAAAGCACCTTTTTTGTCTCCGAAGCTAAAGTACTGAACAGACCTATCACAGATTGCCAAGAACTTCAAAATGCTCAGTTGCTAATTTGTCTTCAAGTTGCTGAGATATATTGACAATTCATGCTATATGAGATTAGTAATATTCAAGACATGTGGTAAGGCTGACAGCAAGCTGTGTGCAGTTGGAGAACCTTTTTGTGTTATAGTATAGGTCATTTAACTGTTGATACTAATTCAAAACTGAAAGAGCTCCATGTATTGCAGGAAGTTTTAGTTTCTATCTTCTGTCTTGATGATTCATTCTCAAATTCATCTTCAGTACTTAGGAGGTTTCACTTTGATTTCCACATAAATCAGTAAATATGATACTGTGGTATCATACTGTGAAGAAGAGACAACTAAAAGATATGGCTGCTTTGACATCATGCTACAATTTTCTAAGGGGCAACTTTTTGATGTGGTTTCAATTTTTAAATGTTAGTAGTGTTAGTATATCGCTTTTTAGACATTTACCATCACCAGCTAAAAGTTTAATTAACCTTACTTAGATACCTGATTTGGACAAATTTATATTCAAGCTTTATATTCAAGGAAAAAGAAAGAGAGAGGTACAGGGAGAGAGAGAGATACCTGTTTAAAAGAAAATAGAAAAATGGCTCTTTGAGCATTTAAGGTTGCAGATCCATGGGTTAGGCAAACACCATGGTCATTAAGTGAACCTTGTGGTCATTAAGCAAACACTGTGGTTGTTAAACAAATCTGTTTTCCCCAATGGGCATTTTTAACCGGAAACCAGAAGGAATTGTTGGAAACTGGCAAAAAACATAGAAAACCTCAGTCACATGACTGTGTGGAATGTTGTAACTATGTGTGTGTGCATGTGCGTGTGCATGGCTGTCAAAACTCCAAAAACAGGTCAAGCTCTGGGGAGGTCAATCGTAAATTAGACCACTTGCTAAGCAACCGTCCATTAAGTGAGGACCACTTGTATTTGGTTTGCCAGTCACATGCCACCTGGCCATGCCCACCCAGTCACATGGCCACCCAGTCACATTACCACCCAGCCACACCCACCCGGTCACATGACCACCCAGCCAGTCATTAGGGCAGAGAACCCCTTGCTAAAATTTTTGAAGCCCACCCCTGGCTGGAATAGTCCAACACTATTGGAGCAAGTGATGTCTTCTTCAGAAGGTAAGAAACCAATGCCTCTAAGTCAGAAGATACCATCCCGTCTCTGTTCAAATCACTAGGTTAGCATCACAAATCTAATTATACTTACATCCTCAGCCAACTGAAGGACAGATGGAACATAGAACTAGCTTACAGGTGAAGAAAATCATACAAGGAAGAACCATTCTACTTTCTGAAAAACTGCAAATTGAAATGAAATCTCAAATAATTTTACAAGATGATGGTCATCTCCCTAGAATATGTTCTTCTTAAATAGAGTTCAAGTTTGAGCACATTTATTTATTCTACTTTTATGCTGCTGATTCCTAAAGAGATCCAGAATAAGCTAATAGTGTCAACATAGAATAAAACAATAATCTCCAATCTGAAATGTATATGAAGAGTGGAAAAATAAAAAAGATTTTTGAAGTAGATAATATAAGTATCATTGGACTGCAGACCCCATCTTCAGTTATAATACACCCTCTTCCTGTGCCAGGCAGAACAGGTTAGTCTTCAATATTTTCCTGAAGCCTAAGAGAGACAATGCTGATTAGGACTCTGTCCAGAGGGGTTCCAAAGAATAGGAGCAGCTAGTGAAAATGTCCATTTCTGAGGCCATACCATATGACAGTACTAACAGTCATATGGAGTTAACCATATTTGATGTTAGTTGAACTCTGTGTAGTCCCTTAAAGGTGACAACCAGCCCTGTAAATCACAATTGGAAGCTGATGACAAGGTTTCAAATTCACCCATCACAGCCCAGATTGCTACTTTCTGTACTAGGTGCAGTTTTCAAATGCTCTTTAAGGGCAGTTTCTTATAATAATACCAACAGGAAGTGTTCAGGGCATGAATGACTCTGCACAGGGCTTCTGCTCTAGAATGATCATAATTGGGGCACAAGATATAGCCATACAAAAGGTGTTCTAGCTAGGATGCTAGGAGAAAGCCCAAATGCAAACATCCATACTCAGAATCAACAATAGAATTTACCTGGAATTGTTACATCCATGAATCCAAAGAAACACAGATTTGGAGGGATTCCAGGGAGTCTGTTCTTCTCCATTCAGAACCTGATAACTTCCAGGCTTTGGATCAGCACTTCTAGCATAACGTTTCTCCCAGGATTAAAGATGTAAAGCTGGATATAATCCATATATTGATGACACCAAGCCTCGTACCATTGGAATACCAATGAAATGAACCATGTTAAAAACAAGAAAAAAGTTAAGGAAAGAATTGGTCCATTAGTGGGAGAAAGTAGCAAGAAGGTGACAAGCAACAGGGAGAAAGCAGAACTAATTAACTCATTTTTTGCATCCATCTTTACCCAAAGGAAAACAATAGTCCAATCTATCAAAAACGGCACCATAAAAAACAGATTAGGAACACAAGTTAAAATAAGAAGAAAATGGTAAGTGAGCACCTGTCCACCCTAGATGAGTTCAAATCACCAGGACCAGATAGATTACACCCCATGTTCTGAAGAAACTCGCAGTTGTGATCTCAGAACCAGTGAACTATATATTTCCAAGATCCTGGAGCACCGGGGAACTACCACAAGACTGAAAAAGATCTGATGTAGTTCCCATTCTCAGAAAAGGAAATAAATAGATGCAGGAAACCGCAGGCCTATCCTGAAATACCTAGAGGCAAACAAAGTAATGAAAACCAACTTGGGTTTGCCAGACAAATCTTACTGCATTCTTTGACAAAGTGACAAAATTAATGGAGCAGAGGAATGCTCTGGATATAATTTACTTGGACTTCAGTAAGGCTTGATAAAGTAGACCACAATATACTACTTGATAAGACAGAAAAAATTGGGTTAGACTGCAGCATCACCAGATGGATTCATAACTGGCTGACCAACCGCACTCAACATTCAGTCCTCAATGGAACTGCATCTACTATCTAACAAAATGAATGAAATTCAATGGTGAAAAAAGTAAGGTTCTACATTTAAGCAAGAAAACCAAAATGCACAGGTACAGTATAGATGGTACTTCACTCAATAGTAGTAACTATGAGAGTAATCTTGAAGTCCTAGTGGCTAATCATTTAAACATGAGCCAGCAGTGTGTTGCAGCTGCCAAAAAAGCCAACACAGTTCTAGGCTGCATAAACAGAGGCATAGAATCAAGATCATATGAAGTATTAATACCACTTTATAATGCCTTGATAAGGCCACACTTGGAATACAGCATCCAGTTTTGGTCACCATGATGTAAAAAAGATGTTAAACTCTAGAAAAGTGCAGAGAAGAGCAACAAAGATGATTAGGGGACTGGAGGCTAAAACATAAAGAACGGTTGCTGGAATTGGGTATGTCTAGTTTAATGAAAAGAAGGATTAGGGGTGACATGATAGCAGTGTTCTGATATCTCAGGGGTTG
>JAOYMU010000283.1:40026420-40040344 GCA_025802295.1 Psammodynastes pulverulentus
ATTCTATTCTATTCTATTCTATTCTATTCTATTCTATTCTATCCTATCCTATCCTATCCTATTCTATTCTATTCTATTCTATGATTTCTCCCAGGATTTCCTGTAATTGTTAAAAAAGAATGGAAGGAGAGAACTATGAGGCACTCCACAAAGTAGAGGTCTCACATCAGGTCTCTCTTCTCCCACTACCACCAACCTCTACTTCAGGAAGGAGAACAACCAATACAAAACAATATCTCCCACTCCAATCTTTTGGAGATGGTCCAGAAGAATACCAAGCTCTTTGATACTAAATGCTATAAGAAGTCAAGGAGTACCAAGAAAGTTATACTCGATTAGCTTTCCAATGGTCACCCATAAGTACAAAAAATGCAGTCTCTTTTCCGTAACCTGGCCTGAAACCTGACTGCCAAGAGTCTGAACATTCTACTTTCTGTAGAGCTTTGTGAACTTGCAGGACCACCACTTTCTCCACAATCTTCCTTGAAAGGAAGGTTAAAGATAAAGTTATCCAAAACTTAACAGATTGAATGACAGATGCTTGAGTAGGAGATGTAGCATTTCTGATTCAACAAAGCATTGATAATTGCTCAAATGTCTGCTACATCCAAGATGGTTTTGCAACTTTCCTTATCTTCATAATTTCCTGCGTGCTTCTAACTCCACAATTTATAGCAGGGAGAATAAAAGAATGCTAAGAATAAAAGCAGTGAAAGTGACTGCCCAAAAGAAAAGCAAACCAGAGGTTTGTTATTTTGGGAGATCTGATAATTATCTATTTGTCTTGCAAGATATTGTTACTCATTTTATATTTCACATTTGTATAATTGGAGACAGAGAGAAAAACAGAGAAAAACAGAGAGGCAGAGATTTTCAATACAATGATTTTTTTAAAATCAAGAGCAGTTTGGGTCAAGTCAGCACAGACCTCTTATAAATTCTTATACCAGTTACTCCACAGCCCAGTTCATCAGCTGTGTCTCCTCTGCCTTGTTGTCTAGCTTCCACCTGAAAATCCTTGTTGTTACTTTGCATTGCAAGCATTTCCTGTGAAACTCATTGTGATGTTCTCTGTAACTTTAGAAACCTTTCTCTGAATCCAGCTTTACAGGTGTCCCTGAGCCTGACCAGGAAGAAAACTTCTGGTCTCAAGCACTGGAAGATTTGGAGACTTGTGGACAGTCAGGAATTCTGAGGGAATTAGAGGTAGAAGCAATCTACTCCTTCATAATAGACTAATTTCTTTTTTTTTAATTAACACTCATTTTTGTTGGGTTTTTTCCCTCCTTTTTTCTAAGTTTGCATTAATCTCACAAAATCATTTTAAAGCTTTAACCCCTCTCCACAGGACAAGGTTGACAGGCGTCTGTATTTGAGAAACATGGCTCTCTTGGTACTTACCCTTTAGTGTTTATATTTTTGCTTGCATAGCTGCCTTTGCTAACCCCCAATCAAGCAATTATCTTCCATGGATCTGCTGCTGAAATGTGTGTGAGCAAAAGCTTCTCCTGTGCTACTTCTGGCTGAATTTGTTTGTAGGCTTACTTTGCCTTAATAGCACACATCCCATTCTCTTCCAACTGCTTTTATAAAAGTTTTCCTGGCATGTATCTCTTGCAACAGAACTGAATTTGAATTATAGGGAACATAAACGAAAACAAAATTTCCACATGTTTTTACAATTAAATTCACCACATAAACTAATATAGTTACAAAAAATTATATATTCCGTGGGATTTTTTTTGCTGTTGCAATCTGATGTTAATCACAGTTACATATGCCATATTAACTTTGCACTCAGTTATTTTACTTCAAAAACAGAATAACTAGAAGCTTTAAAAAAAACTTGGCCATACAGGTAGTTCTCAACTTACGACCACAATTGAGCCCAAAATTTCTGTTGCTAAGCAAGACATTTGTTAAATGAGCTTTGCTCCATTTTACTACCTTTCTTGCCACAGTTGTTAAGTGAATCACTGCAGTTATTAAGTCAGTAACACAGTTAAGTAAATCTGGCTTCCCGACTGACTTACTTATCAGAAGGTTACAAAAGGTAATCACATGACCCCAGACACTGCAACAGTCATAAATATGAATCAGTTGTCAAGCATCTGAATTTTGATCACATGACCATGGGAATGCTGCAATAGTTATAAGTGTGAAAACCAGTCATGTCACTTTTTTCAGTGCCATTGTAACTTCAAATAGTCACTTAATGAACTGTTGTAAGTCGAAGACTACCTATATTCCTTAATTACAACAAAAATTAATATTCTTAGTTTAATTCTTTAGAAGGTTGAGTCTGCAAGAATTTTCTTTTATGTTCTTTTAAATTCCCAATGTTGCAAAATTGTAAGTCTCGTTTCATCGTTATGTCATATGGAAATCAGAGAGTCATCACAATGAATGTGAATGGCATTGACAAGATAAAAATCATGCTACTCAAGTTGATTGAATAGCCTCAGATCCGTAGCCTCCATATTGCATGCCTGTTATTTTAATGTGGATATGTTTTATATTTAATTGACATTCTGAATACTTTGGAGAAATGGCTTGTCAGTTTGTTTTACTTCGGCCTAAGGCATGTAGCTCAAGCTTCTCTTATGGATTTTCTTCCTAAGAGCACAGCAAATGGATATGGAAATAGAATGAATATTTTAATAAGTTGAGATTTTTTTTTCATTTAAGAAGCCCTTTGAAAAGTGAAAATTAATTGGGTATAGGTATTATTTTACTTACATTTCAGTCTTGTGGACAGTTTTGCAAATTAATTGTTTCCTATCAGTCTATCCTTAACTTTCACTCCTCTCAAAGTAAATCTAATGTTTTTAAAAAATATTATTTTAGTAGTAACGAAAAACGCTTAAAAGAATATGTCAGAAACTAAACATTTTTTAAAAAATTAAAACCTAAATTTATTGCTTTATTACAAACCAGAGGAAATACTGGAAATAAAAATGCATCTTTATATATGTAATGAGAACTTTGGTTGTTAAATACAATTAAGACAGTATATCATGAAAGTGTAGTATAGGTGAGAATTTTAATGAATGGTTTAGCACTGAGCAGGGAGTAAGACAAAGGTCTGCAATGTCTTTTTGGTTGTTAATGAATTAATGAATAAATTTAAAAGTCATGTCTGTGACTTTTAAATAAAGAATGAGTGTTGATTGTACAAAATCAGTGTATACCTTGTATATAATCAATGTTGTGTTGTAAACTGAAAACCCAATGATTTGGGTTCATAGCTCTGAAAATTAAAATATTGAGAAGCAAAGTTGTGTTTGTTGGAGAAATGGGGAAAATGATTACAAATTATATGTAACTAGGGTAAATAGATAAATGTGTAGGAATTATATAGAAACATAAGATTACAAGTGCTGTTGGAAGGCTAATGAATAATATATTATGCATTATGATAACCAAAGGTTTATCAAAGGAAGCAAAGTTGACTATATATAGGAGTGTGTTTCTGTCCACTTTGCTATGTTGAAATGAGAGTTTGATGTGTCAGGTGAAACATAATTTAAATGCAGTGTGAATGGTGATGCTGCCAATGTCTTGTATGCTTGCCTGGAGGCTAGAGAGGAGGAACAAGCTAAAGTTTAACCCTGCTAAGACTGAGAACTTGTGGGGTTTTGGATGCATACATACCCCAAACTAGAGATTTCATATTTAATCTTGTTTGGAATGACAGACCACCAGCACTACCCAAAGAACTGGTGCACTATTTTGGGGTCTTATTGGACTCACAGTTACTGTTCAAGGAGCAGGTGGCAGTGAGACAAAAAGGACTTTTATGTAAATCTAACTTCAGAACCATTTTCTCTGTTATATGGAACAGGAGGCCTTTCAGAAAGTCACTTGTGATTTGATTTGATTGTCTTGTTCATGTCCTACCACAAAGTGTTCTACATAATGCTGCTCTTGAAACCTACTTAGGAGTTGCAGCTGATCCAGAATTCAACAGCAATTATTTGCATGCCTTATTAGGCCTGTGTATTTTTTTCTCCTTGAATGACACTAGTTACCAAAATCCTTTCTAGTGCAATTCAAAGAATTAGTTATCATCTATGAAGCCTTAATGGCATAAGACCTGGTTATGTATCACCATCTTTTGTAGCTGTTGCCAAGCCTGTACAATTGGGCAAAATGAGCATTCATTATGCCGTGCAACTTGATGGGATATAGGAAGTTCCCTGTTGTAGTACTTAAGAAGAAGGTATGATAACACAAATTGAAATAGGGGTACAAATGAATGGATGCCCAACAATGTGACCTGAATACAACAATGAATGAATAGTGTAGAACAAGCATATGGTTGGTTAGAGAGACTGAATGAGGATCAAATTGCCAAGCCAATATATAAAGGAAGTGTGTATGGATCAGAAAAAAAGGAAATATTGAGAAAATTGTAGTTGGATAGTGTTCCTCAAAAGGGGCAGATTTTAAAAAAAATTAAAAAGACTGTATGAAATAGTATATGTGTGTGGTGATGTAAACTAGATCCAGCTATATTTCCTTTTACTTTTCTTAAATCATGACTTATTTTCTTTGCCTTACTCTGTCTTACTCTACTGCTACTGTGCATAAATTTGGTTACTCCAAAAGGGGAGAACATCATGATGTCTGTCTGTCTGTCTGTCTGTCTGTGTATGTGTGTGTGTTTAGGTATAGTTGGAGCTTTATCTGGAAAAGTTCCACTAAACACTTCTAATAAAATTTATATACTTTTATACTGATCCACTGGGGAATCTCGGGGATCTTCCCCAATTTCCCAGTCAGATTGTTCATCTATTCTCCAAGCCATTTGCTTGCCCTGAGCAACTGTATTTTGACAATAACAGCAGAAAAATATGCTACTTTTCATTAGGAATATACCTTATTATGTTATATATTATATTTTTATAATTTGTTTATTAATGCTGCAGGCTACAATTATGTCAGGGAGTACAGTGAGCCTGAATCATGATAACTCTCAAGTTCGCAGCCATCTAGGAAGACAAGCCAGCTTTCAGGAAAGAAGTATTTCCAGGCCACATTATAGCCAGACCACTCGAAGCAACACATTGCCTTCAGATGTGGGGAGGAAGTCCATAGCCCTTAGGAAAATGAAGCAAGAGATGAAAGAAATCATGTCCCCAACTCCTGTGGAGTTACACAAGGTAGTGACTTTTTAATTTCACCTTCTGGATAAGCTCTGGATTATGAAGTATTGCAAAGAAACTGCTCACCTGATGATATCTCTGCAAATGCTGCAAAAAAGTGTTACAATCTCATTCACAAACTTCACATCCATTGCAATGGATAGATTTGGCTGGAAATGTATCCTGTCTTGAATATTTTCTATTGATGAATGGTCATCTATATGTCAACCAATCAAGTAACTGAATATTAAGAAAATCGAAAAGTTTTTCTATATATTAACCTGTTTTGACACTTTTCTTGTGAATGACCTGGAATTATTAGATGAAATGGGTAGCTGTATAAAATAGATACAGGTAGTCCTTGACTTATGACCACAATTGAGCCCAAAATTTCTGTTGCTAAGCGAGACAGTCATTAAGTATGTTTTGCCCCATTTTACAACCTATCTTGTCACAGTTGTTAAGTGAATCAGTGCAGTTGTTAAATTAGTAACATGGTTGTAGCTTCCTCATTAACTTTGCTTGTCAGAGGGTGGCAAAAGGTGATCACATGACCCCGGGATGCTGCAACTGTCATAAATACAAACCAGTTGCCAAGCGGTTGAATTTTGATCACATGACCATGGGAATGCTGCAATGATCGTAAGTATGAAAAAAGGTCATGTCACTTTTCAGTGATATTGTAACTTCAAATAGTCACTAAACAAACTGTTATAAGTCAAGGACTACAGATAAATAGATAGGCAGGCAGGCAGATGCAGATATTTTCCCTTTAAATGTGGATATATTGCACTCCAGATATTTCCCCAGCAAGGTCACATAATTGTTCATTATGAAGCATGCAAAAAAATAAATAAAGAGAAATTTGTTAGTTGAGTAAACAAGTTGATCCCATATTTGACTAAGTATGTATTGCACATGATGGTGGAAGTTTGCAACCTCACCCCTTTCTCTACCCACCCACTCAAAAAATATTCCTTCCCAGGACACAGAGCTTAAGGATGGGAGAGAGAGGAAGGGAGAGTGAGAGAGAGAGTTTTGATTTTTTTCTTCTGTGAAGTAAAGCAGCACAACATAGAGCAGTGCAATATTTTCAGTTCTGCAATAAATGTGGGTGAATAATAGTTGTTTTTTTTTGCTACTACTCTGGTAGTATTCAGCTTAGACTAACCATAAGAATATATACAATATAATCAAAGGGCATATTAAATTAAAATTCATTACCAGTGTTCAGTATTTTTTCTGACTTGTATATTATTTGTTTTCCAATGTACTGTTTCAGCAAATATACTCCCCATTCTTAAATGCATATAGAGATACTTCAGGTAAAATAACTAAATGAATACACATGCAAACAGCTGAAATTGATTTAAATGCTCTGACATTCATATTATTTTAACTGCATCTAAACTCAGCATGCAACCAAATATTTATTCTTTTATATTTTGTATTTCTAAACTGTACATCTCCATCAAAGAGTTACAATTCCTACGGAAAAGATCTTTCTGTTTGTATTCAAAGTGGGAATGGAACTATCCAAGATGCATGTTTTAATCCAGAGCTCCTGTGGGGAGGAGGGGGATGGTTTCGCGTGAGTGGCCTGCCGCTTTCAAAAATGGAGCATGTGTGCACATGCTCACACCTGCTCATGCAAGTGAGGATGGATGTGTGCACGTGCTCGCTGGCCATTTCTGCAGCCTGGTTGAAATCCCTTCATGGCCCAGTAGTGGGCTGCAACCCACAGGTTGGGGACCCCTGCTCTAGTCAGAAAGAATATGGAAGAGAATGCTTAGAGTTAGGCAATATTTCATATTTATATTTTATATTTTTATACATTTTTTCCTTCTAAACATGGTGGTAATGAAACTTTTATAATTGCTAGATTCTTTGACATTTATGTTAGTGTAGAATTTTGCGGTATATTATTCCATCCATCAAAATTATCATAAAGATGCCTATTGATATCCTTCCATGGAGATATAGGAAGAGGTAAGTTTTCATCATAAGTAGCTACTTCTTTTCTTGTTACATTGCAATAAGGTAGAAAAAATTATTCCTGTTATGGTTAAGCCAGGAAATTATAGCTATCTTTTAAACAAAGCAAATTTTGTTTAAAACTGAACTGAACTTATAATTCCAGCTTGCTCCAGATCTGATAAACCCTGATTTCAGCATAGCAGGAGACTGTACTTAAAGAAAGATTTCCCACCCTATTGCAATGTAGCAAAGTAAATGTTTGCTTGTGCTGATAGAAGATGGTGATAACAGAGACTCGACAACAAAGCAATGGTATCAGTTATCTTTTTTCTTGAAAATATGATTCTCCTAGACTCATAAGGTTGAAAGGAGCCATTTGGATCAGTATTGGAATCCAAATTATAGAATCTCCAGGAAGTGGCTGCTTGGCTTTCACTTCTACTCATCCCATGAAAGGTAGCCTACCTCTTCTTTCAATAATTGGTTCCATCGTTAAATTGTTGCAACTGCCAGGATATTTTTTTTGCCCTAGCATACCATTGGAATGTTTTCTTGCAACTTACATCCATTACTCTGTGATCTGAACTCTGGAAGAAAAAAAATAGGGTTTGATTTTCTTCCACATCATATGTTTTCAACTATTTAAAAAAGGTACAATCATATCAACTCTCAGTTATATTTCCCTAGGGATAAAAATATCAAACTCTTTTTATTGTGTCACTAAGATTTATTTTGTTGTCTAATGATCCTTTTCTGAACCTTTTCTATTTTTGCCAATGCTTCTTAAAATATGATGTAGGTAGAGTTCAGCTAAATAGAATATAGTGGAATACTTGTGATGATTTAAAAATTATACTTCTGTTGATGAGTTTTCCTTTTATAGCCACATCAAACTAGTGATTTTTTGTAATAAAAAGTATTCAATATACTACTATTCCAAGACGTTTTCACAAGTACTGTTACCAATATCTCTCAATCCTATATCTATGTAGAATTTTGTGTCTCTGTGTTAATTTCATTGATATTTTCATCTCATCTCTATAATATATTAATATAATGTTGAATCTTATTCCGGAATATTAACTGTCTGCTATTTCTTACTATCTGCAAAGTCAATAAAAATGTTGGAGAATAGAATTCAGGATAAATTTTGCACTACCTCATTCAATTCTCTATTCCAGTTACATGAGTCAGCCATGCATTTGCCATGACACTGTGTTCATACTCATAATATGTCAGCTATTTTGCAGCATATTATGTATATTATCCTTATGGTACTCTCCCAATCTAGCAAGGAAGTTTTCTGATTTAAAAAATGATATAAGATTTATCTACAAAGACTTGTTCTCTTCTAAAATTTACCAAATTAAAATCAAGTAATTTATAATCTTGGTATGATCTTCCCTAAGTATTCTAGATCTTGATGCAAACTTTTTTTTTCATTAACATTATTTTTTTCATTAATATATTGAAAAGGGGCAAGGAAAAGAAATGAGTGGAGAATACCAGAAAGAAATTGTTGCTCATGCTTAGTGTATGAAAAAATGTAGGAAGATTAGGCAAAAAGTATTTCTGAATTTTTAACAAAGTCATGAGGAATTTCCTTATCCCTTAACAGATAACTTTATACAAGGATTCTAATATGGAGGACTTCGGATTCAGTGTCTCTGATGGCTTATTGGAAAAAGGTGTATATGTTAAAAATATTCGGCCAGATGGACCTGGAGATGTAGGTGGTTTGAAGCCATATGACAGACTATTACAGGTAGTGTGGAACATTTATACAATTCTGAACTCAATTAATAGAAGTCATCTAGTAAGTATAAAGGGGTTTATGTTAAGCAAACATTTAAGCAATTAAGTTCAACATACAGACATTTGAGGATGTTCTATATGAAATTGTGCAAATGTAATTCTGTTTTCTCATTCACTTATTTTGTAAGCCAAATAAGGGAGAAAGTACTTTGGAAAATTCCACTCTATCCATTAATATGATAAGTACCAGTGTCATTAAATATCTGATAGAAAGGTGCTTTTTGTACAATATAAAAGTAAATAAAATAATTTACCTACAAGTTGAATGGAAAAGAATGAAGAAAATGTTAAAAAAGGAAGGAGTGAGAAGGAGATATATATGGGATTGTAAATGTAGCCACTTAAATGTCAGATTCCTTTGCAGATTAATTTGAATATTAGCTATAGTTTAGTGGAGCTATTTTTCTAATGAATTTTAATCAATTTTGGAATACCTTCATAGAGTTCACTTCTCTTTTCATTCCTTACCTGTCTAATTTTCGGTTCCTCTTACCTCATCTCCACTTTGATCTGTCTCCCCTTTCTGTTATAGACTATTCCTAATACAGCTATCCTTACCCTGCATCCTGTCTTTATCCTATTTTTTCCTTATTTTTCTGCTTTCTGCTAAAAGGAGGAGGAGATAGCTACAATGTATGTGGAGTTTTGTGTGAGAAAACCATGTGTGAAAGAGAATAGCTGATAAATGCAGATAGAATTCTCCAAATTAAGTTCCTTATTTTAGCAATTCAACTTAAATAATTCAACTATATTTTTAAACATCAGGGGCCCTTGTGCAGTGGAAGTGTATGAATTCTAGAAAGGAGTGAGTGAGTGAATGAGTAAGTGAATGAATGAATAATTTTTACTATTTTTTGTTGTTTACTTTTCTTTTGGGAAATAGTATCTACAGTAAATACAGTATTTATTGTAAATAGTAAATACAGTATCTCAGTTGCACAACTGCAACCATGTATTCATTTTCTTTACACAGTACTGCAAAACACTGTGAAACTTCTGAATCAAGTTAGATAGAATGGGGAACAATCAAATTAAATTTATTAGGTTACAAAATTACATTCAGTTTATTTCATTCTCTTGCAAATATTTTCTTTTTATTTCAAACTCTACCTGAGTCTAAACTGTCTTATATTATCCTTCACCTAAGAAAAACGTAAGGCCATCTTTTATTGGCTTGTTTGACTTGTCTTCTTTTGTTGAAAACATGCTTTTTTTTCCTTTTTAGGTAAATCATGTTCGGACAAGAGACTTTGACTGCTGCCTAGTTGTACCCCTAATAGCAGAGTCTGGTAATAAATTAGAACTTGTTATTAGTCGCAACCCATTAGCTTCCCAAAAGAAGGGCTCTGAGCATCAAACTTTCTCAACAGGACAATGGAGCCATCCAAACAACGCTTTCCTTCAACAAAGCGGACATAACACAGGTTCAGAGATGAAATGGGAGCCTATGAACACTTTATAGCCAAAAGCTGTATCTGTCCAAGAGATTTAAATGGTGCTATTTTTTTAATATGTCTGATACACTGGAAACACAGATACTGTCTAATGTTGAGAAGCACATAGGGAAGGTTCTGGTTATTTCTCAAGGCTCATTCTTTGCTGCTTTCTTCCCAATCAACTTTTCTTCTCACTTTTTTATAACCACAAAGAGTGCCATTTCAAATTGAACTCCATGTGCAAGAGAAATTAATGAGAAAGTAACTCTTTTCATGTAGATTAATAAAAAACATTGTAAATGAAACAGGTCTTTTCAACCCCCATCCAAGTTTCTGAAAAGAGTATCCCCAACTTGGAACATGAGTTTTTTTTTAATCAAAATTTATATTAAAAGATGAGCTAATTGAAGGAAGGAATGTCAAAATATCATTGCTATGCCCAAAAGATTATTGTATCATAGTTACTGTTTAACAAAGTGTATATCTGTTATCTCTAAACAAAAAAAGGGGGGGGGGCGCAAAACTGTTACTTGTTCTGCAATCATTTCAGCAAAGGTGCACATAGGATCTTGGAGGGTAAAACTTTAGATTCTGTTGTAATATGATTTATTAGAAATTACATTATTCCCTATGCAATGATATACTGAAGAGATATGTCATGCAGCCTGTATGGATTTCTCACTTTTAGGTATTTGGAACCTATAATGATTTTTGTTTTAAAACAATAAAGCTTACGGAAACAAGGTTTAATAAGAAAAACATTCAAGTAAGATTTTTCTTAACTGAATTCCAGTAGCAAAGTAATACTGATGCAAAAACATATGAACCGCTTTATTTAGGGAACACGTGTATAAATAAACTTGTACAGCAACACAGGACTCTTTTTTAAAATGAAATGAAATGTGCATTGATTTAAAGTATCTATTTAAATAGCTTTGTTGGAGCTCTCATGACTCTGCCATTTTGAAGACTTAATTTTAAAATGTAAATATGTTTTATCCACATATTCCCAAATTCTGCCCTGTTTTTCATTCAAAGCAATAAAATGCTGCTAGTTGCTTTTGAGACTCACCAGCAGCTGCTTTGGTTTGTTCACTGTATTGTCTTGATAATTGATGTTACTTAGTGACTGGAAAGACACCGGATTTTTCTGTGATAACATTGAACCTTTATATCTTAACCATAATTTGTTTGGCCTCTTTGAATTGTCAAAATACCCATAATACTCTTTTCTTCACCTATGAGAGAGCAAGTTTGTATGCCCTATGCACTCACACGACATTTTCTCATATTCCAGCACTGCCAGAAAGAAAAAATAATTTAAATGAAATTGAAATCCATATCATGAACCCCTTAATACGTATTTTTATTTGTAACAATAAGTATTAAACTAAAGTATTTTTGTACAAATTTAATACTTTAATAGCATGATATTTATCATCTTACAGTGTGTATGGTTTCTGGGAACTCAAATTGTTAAAAATTTGTATGGAAAATGTAAAAAAACTAATAAACATATTTAAAGACAATAGTTTGGATCCTAAAAGTAGAAACAGAAGAAAAAGTGTGGAACATGACTTCTTTTACCACTGTGGAAGAGTGGAAATGGGAAAAAATTGAGTCAAGGCTGCAAATGTGGAACTGCAAACTTCATCATAAAGTGAAAAAAATTATTTGGACAAACAGTTTACATAGGGAAATATTCTGTCCCATCACTGGCTGGCCCTGCCCCTCACCTTCCCCTTACTCACTTGCCTTGAGAAGGTAAGGATGATGGCGAAGGATGGAGAAGTGGTCAGAGCTGATTCTCTGGCGCCTCACTTTTTTTTTTTACAAAAGTTTATTGATCAATTTCAACGTTAAAACTCAATACAAAACATATCAAACTTATAATCTCCCTAGCAGTGATACAAAAATGACAAAAGTTAATACACATTTTAATCATAAATTATATAAAATTATATAGTATTCTAAAAATTAATATCCCAATACAAAAGGAAAATATATCATCTTTTATCCAGCCAATTATACCAATTATTCCAAATTTTATAATACTCGGATTCTTCCCTGTCCATAGATAGTCTGTCCATTTCAGCGCACTCGTAAATCTTCCTAATGATCAAATTGTCCGTGGGGATGGTATTAGATTTCCAATTTTGAGCGATAGTAATTCTAGACGCTGTTATAATATGAATTAATAAGTACTAACAGTCTCTCGTGATTTTCAAATTTACTATTCCTAATAAGACTTCTGGCAACAATTCAATATTTTGATTTAACATTTCTTGTAGCCACCTTTGAATTTTACGCCAAAATTCCTGAATTCGGGGGCACGTCCACCACATGTGGTAGAATGTCCCCTGATTATAGCCACATCTCCAACATTTGGGGGACCTATTAGGAAACATTCTCGCTAGTCTCGCCGGGGGGAGGTGCCAGTGGTAAAACATTTTATAAAGATTCTCTCTATAGGCTACCAACAATGTTAGCTTATAGTTTTTCTGCCAAATTTTTTCCCATTGCTCCAATTGTATACTGTGCCTGAAATTTTTGGCCCAGCTTATCATTGTTTCTTTAACTATCTCTTCTGCCATTTTGTAATCCAATAAATACCTATAGATTTTAATGATCATTTTTTCTCCAGTCCCCAATAATATTTTATCTAATTCTAGTTGGGTATTATAAATTCCAAATTGTTCACCTTTTTTATCCCTTGTCTTAATTAATAAGTAGGGCCACCAATTTACTTCTCGTCCTTGCGCCTTTAATTCTTGTTGAGATTTCAGTTCTCTTTCATCTAACAATTCTTCATATTTAACCATCTTACTCAAATCTAATGTGTTTGGATGAATCATTGCCTCCATCGTCGATAGCCATAATGGGATCTTTGTATAATGCTTATTCTTTATTTTTTCCCATATATAAAGCAATGCATTCCTCACTTGGTGTCTCTGAAAATAAGTATGCAATTTGTTTTTCCCTTCCCAGGGAAATGCACGCCAACCAATCTGTAAATCATGACCCTCTATAGTCAGCACTCTTTTATCATCTAACTTAATCCACTCCTTAAACCATGTTGCTACTGCTGCATAGTAGTAAAGTTCCAAATCTGGCAGCCCAAATCCTCTCCTGTCCTGCAGAAGTTTAAGTTTTACCCGGGGTTTCTTCCCTAACCAGATAAATTTCAGTAACACTTTGTTCCAATCATCCCAAAAAACTTTTCTGTAATTTAACCGGAGCATTTGGAAGAGAAACAGGATTTTAGGCAGAATGTTCATCTTGACCGTAGCTATTCTCCCGAGTAACGATAATTGTAATTTAGCCCATCTCTGTAAATCTCTTTGTATTTGTACTTTCAAATTATTATAGTTATCCTCTTTTATTGTTATGCATTTTGCGGTCATCCAAATTCCCAAATACTTCACTTCAGTAGTGAAATCTTAGTACCTCCGGAGACCTCCCGAGAGGTACTAGGGCCAGGGCTTTTTTTCTGCCGGAACGCAGGGGAACCGCGTTCCGGATCCTTTCTGAAGTCCGGATCACGTGGTA
>JAOYMU010000283.1:40141894-40153998 GCA_025802295.1 Psammodynastes pulverulentus
AATTTTTTAAGGGAGCCGCGGAAGAAATCGGAAGCACGTAAGTGAGCCGCGGCCGGAAAAGTTTGGGAACCACTGTATTAGGGGATTGACTTTCTTAAAGGTGAAGGGTTGTTTTAAACTTTTTACCCTGCTTTACTGGTTCCTGGCACTGTCCTTTTGGGGGTGTACTTCCAAGAGGCAGGATGCAAGCTTGGTACTCATTTTTTTTACTGCCTTTCTGGGGGCATGTGATCTTTCCTTAAATCTGGATGATTTCCTTAGGACAGGGCTGCCCAATGCGTTGATCGCGACCGACTAGTCGATCGCGATCAGCGTTTGGGTATATCACCGGAGTGCCGGTGAGGAGCCGAGGGAGCATGCGCAGAAAGGTGGGAGAGCACGCGAGTGTGCGTAGAAGGGTGGGGGAAGGAGCGTCCGCATGCACAGAAGGGTGGGGGAGCATGCGAGCGCGCGCAGAAGGGTGGAGGAAGGAGCGTGCTCATGCGCAGAAGGGTGGGGAGGGCGGGGGAAAGGAGTGTGCGCATGCACAGAAGGGTCGGAGGAGCGTGCGTAAAAGCGTGGAGGGGAGAGCTTGCGCATGCATGGAAGGCTGGGAACGAGCGCTTCCCTTTCTCGCACTTGGTAGCTCGCAAGCGGACCAAGTGTGGGCACCCCTGCCTTAGGATATCTTGTGAGGTGAGACCAGCCGGTATCTTCAAGTGGTGCAAACGGATCTTTAAATGGTGCAGAAGGATTGCTTCTCCTGGGTGGGAAAGGGTGTTTTGTCAGTTCACTGAGCACAGAAGTCTCTTGTCTATGGGGGTTTTTCAGTCATCCAGGTCATGGTTGTCCCAAAGGTGTTTTTTTCAAGAGGCAACTGGGCTTTCTTGGTTTCCAGAAAGTCCAGTTGCTTCTTGAAAAAACACCTTTGGGGCAGGAGTCTCTTGCATTGCTTTGGAGTGGCCAAGGGACATGATTGCTCACTGATAGTAAGATTAAAAGAAAATAGGAGGTAGGGGTGTGGATTCTCCCTCCAATTCATTTTAGTTTTTTCTCATGATAATAAGGTTTAGTACCTTGGAACTAGGTTTGAAGTTTATTTAGATATCTGTGGCATGTACTAATTTTATTGTGATCCTGACAAGCTTGGGAGGGTCCTGGAACCTGGGTCCCCTATATACTTCATTAATTTGTCTCTTTAGCTTGGCATTTTGTAGCCTAAGTGTGCCCACCCACTTTCAGGAGAATTTAAGTGAACTCCCTGCTATAGGGTTTCACTTTATGAGCAAGAGTTGGCTGCTGATAGTTATCATTGCATTTTAACTATTTTAATTCCTCAAGGTACTCTGGCACCCTGCCTGATCTGTAACTCTGGGTTGCAGGTATTGCTAATGAAAAGGAAGGTATTCAGACAGAATGATGACTATGACTGTCATTGATCTTCGGTGTGTTTTCTCCCATTTCTAATCTAATGATTGATATTTAGGGCAGCTTTTTGCAAGCAAAGAAGCTGTTTGTATTTTTGTACAGGTAGTCTTTGATTTACAACAGTTCATTTAGTGACCATTCAAAGTTACAATGGCACTGGAAAAAGTGACTTATGACCATTTTTCACACTCACGACCTTTGCAGCATCCCCATGGTCATGAGGCTGGGCAAGGGGATAAGCCCCTCAACATGACATTGAGTTGGCCATGCCCACCCAGTCACATGACCACCCAGCCAGTCTAGCTTGTGGAATGTAGCAGCTTGAAACCTTAAATGCCCATTATTTATTTATTTTATTATTATTTTTATTTTTCGACTTATATCCCGCCCCCTCTCCATCAAGGACTCGGGGCGGGTAACAGCAAGAATAAATATACAAATATACAAATGATACAAGTCGATATTAAAATTTTAAAATTTAAACTTTAAAAAAGTTTTGATTTTTTTAAATACTAGGTAACATGTAGTACACTTGCATTGTGCCAATACTAGTATATCCATGCTGTTATGGATTGGATATTTTTATTTTTTGTGCATTCTGAAGCCATGGCATATTATATGCTTTCTTGACTTTGGCTTACTTATCCTTGTTAGTGAAATTTCAGAGTTTTTTGGGAAGTGCTGTTAATAACTGAGCATCTTTATCTTATTTTTTAACAAAATGAATGCACTTTTAATTATAATTGCAATTATTCTAAGATGTTTTTATGGTGCTTGCATTCTAATTACTATTACTTTCTTGGGTATCAGAATGGAAAAAAATTAATTTCACAGAATAAGCAATTGCAAGTTTTCCTGCCCTTATCCAAATTAGGATGCTTTAAGTAAAAATTCCATTCAGGTGAACTAGTTCTGTTGATTTCATTAATATATTCATTCAATTTACTCAGCAACAATATAGAAGTGGTATGCCAACGTATTTTTCTGGGATGTTCCTCCTCTTGGAAGTCCAGAGGGGGTCAGCCAGGGGCTACTAATAAGGTAAAATACCTTAATGGTCTTCCTTGTGAATGTTACTTTGTACCCTGAATACAATCAATGCCATAAAATATTTATGTGGGTAGCATTTGTGCATTATCTTGCTTTATGCTATTTAAAATATGATATTCTGATTATTTTATAATGGTATATGCATACGGAAATATTTTCAGTTCTGCATATCTATGTTTTTCTTTAGCCGCTAAGTAAATGTTTATATCATTCAGTTGAAATAAAAATAAACTCATCATTTGGGAGTGTAATTCTTTATAAAAATTATATTTCAATTGAAGAACATAATTATACTATTGGAATCAGTGGTGAGATTCAAATTTTTTTACTACTGCTTCTGTGAGCGTGGCATGGCTTGGTGGGCATGGCAGGGGAAGGATACTGTATAATCTCTATTCCCACCCCACTCCAGGGGAAGGATACTGCAAAATCTCCATTCCCACCCCATTCCTGGGGGAAGGTTATTGCTGGTTCTCTGAACTACTCAAAATTTCCGCTACCGGTTCTCCAGAACTGGTCAGAACCTGCTGAATATCACCTCTGATTAGAATGTGATTTATAGTCAATTTTCCAGTTGATTTTACTATTGAAGGTGTTTGAATTGCTGGTATCAAAACTATTTCTGCTTAACTATTGTTATTTTTTATCTTGTTCTTTCTTGAAACAGTTCAGAAAAGTATATATCCTGCTGCCTCACTTTTATCATTAGTTCAATCTTCTGAGATAGATTAGGCTGAGGCAATGAGTGTAATATTTACTTGTAAAGATTAGAAATTCTACAGGTGTCTGCAATATCCTAATCATCATATCATTTTGGCTGTATTCATGTTATATACATTTAAGGTTAGAGATCCTTACTGCCACTTTTGAAAGCCAGGGCGAAAAAATTACCATCTACCCATTTGAGATTTCATAATTAATGTCTTTACCTTTACCTAAATAGAAGGCAAGATTAGAGTAACAAATTATTTTCTCTGTATTGATATGAATAGGATAAAATGCATAACATTTAACTTATTAATTTTCATCAGCCAATTTAAAAAAAAAACCTACCTAAAACTTCAATACAAGTTTATGGCTCTGGAGTTTAACATTTTGTCAACAAGTTATCCAATTTCTCTGAAAACCAATATGTGTCACGAAACAATTCTCTTAGAATTAAGATGGAAGAACCCATAAATTCATGTAATTGCTACAGTTATTTTTCTATATATTTGCCAACTGCCTTGCTTCAAAGTCTGATTGAGTACTTTCAATGAGGACACAGCAATTTCCTTTTCATAACAATGGAAGCTAAATGTAACTGTCAGGTATGTGTACATGGCAGTATCATGGCACTCTTTGTTTTCCACTTTTTGCTATACTTTGATCATTACATCAGATAATTTAGAAACAGCAGCAAGTACAACGGATGGTAGATTTCTACTCACAATGGTTATCATAAAAATCATGTTGGGCTAGAACTCACACTCTCCTGGTTTCTAGCTTGGCGCCTTAACCATTAATTGGCTCTCCCTTTCATGTATCATACATAACATATACAGTAGCTTGAATTTTACATTTGAACAGCATTTTAAGATTTTTTTTTATAAGCTTGACTTACTAAGACCAAACTTTATTGCTTAGTTAGGAAGTATTGACAAAATACTAGCAATTGAACATGAAGATTGCATAAACTATGAGTTTATTGTGCTGAACAAACTGTGATAATCCAGCAAAGTAACAAGCAAGCAGTTCAAAATCATAGACAGCAACTCTATATGAATAACAAGCAACGAGCTAGAAAACAGTTGAGGAAAATAGAAGAAAAACGGTAGGTTTTTGCAAGCATATGAATTGCGCAGAAATGGCATAAACAATAATGTCCAGTCTTATTTAGGAGTGACCAATGACAGCAAAGAACAGTCCTATAAAATTTATCTCCCATAAAAATAAACTATATATATAAAAATTTTATGATGTTCCTTATGTTTCAATGGCCACAAGGTTATTTTCAGTCTGAAAAATGAGGTATAGAAGACCCTGAGAGGTAGTAATGTGTTTTGATTGTTCTACAATATATAGAAAATGCAAGATTTGATCGAAGCTGTAAGCCCTTAGGAATTTGATGCCTGCCCCCATTTGTCAATAACATTTAGTTCATCTCACATTGTTAAACTGATTCAGAAACTCCAATATAAGGATACTGATGCTCACACAGAGCTCCATATAGGTAAAGTTTACTTGATTTCCTTCAGCAATTCATGGTATATTCCCATGTGCACAATAGGAATTTCCTATTATATCAACACCATTCCTTAAGATTAAAAATAATACATCCCTTTTCCCGGATGAAGCTTTTGTACATACTACAGTCATGGAATTAGGGAGTGTGGCCTATGCCAGTGTTTCTCAACCTTGGTGACTTTATGATGTGCAAACTTTTACATTTGGGGTATTTAGAGAATACCCCAGCTAGCAAGGCCAGCTGGGGAATTCTAGGAGTTGAAATCCACACATCGTAAAGTCACCAAGATTGAGAAACACTGACCTATGCTATTAAAATCCATAGTCTAAAGAAGCAAAGCATTTTTGGAATCTTGACCAAGTGTTCCTCATCAGACACTAAGCATTTTCTTCCCAATAATATCCCTTATGTCTCATGACTGTTCTAAGGGATTTGTTTGGGAGGGGGATGTCAGTTGGCTGCACTCAGAAGGAAAAAATCTGTGCACTCCCATTGTAGTTTGTCTTTCAGGCCACAGCTTGAATGGTCATGACTAAGTCCCATATGCAGTTATTGTATAATTATTTACAAATTAGGTAACATTAAGACACCTAAAATACATTTTTCTTAAACGTTTTTTCATTGATCCCTAACACAAGGCACTCATGTTACTGGTGTTTGTTCTTAACAGTCAATCTTGTGAAGCAGCCAGTAAGTAGCTCTCCTTAGTTGCATATGATTAACACTAAAGTCATATCAAAGAATGTTTTCCTGAGGATCTACCCCTGGCCCAAATAATAAAACAATGTTTACCAACAGATATATCCACTGAGGGTGAGATAGACAGACAGATGAAATAAAAAGAAAGAAATCAAATAAGTCAGAAAGTATTAATCTCTACATAAGAAGCATTTAAAATAAATCTGGTTGACACATATTACAAAAAAAATATCACATTTGTGAAAAAAATGAAAATACTTGATGAGTATTCTCAGATAATCTACTAGTTTTTACACACATACACGCACACAAACATACACACACTTATTTGTGATTGCATTATGCAAAAAGCTGAGCTTGTTGCGTCCAACCTACAAAGATTCAAGTTTCTTTGAGGGGTGGTTTTAATATGAAACAAATTAGTATGTATTCATTTCCCACAAAGCTCTTTTATAAAAAAAATAGTTCTAATTAGGGATTTTTCTTGCTTGCTTTTGTTTTTATTTTATGTAGTTTTTTTTGCAGTTCTAAATGTTTCACTCTTCCCATGAACAAATGTTGAAAGAAACAGCAAGTTCATCCATTAATAGTCTGGAGGTAGGTCTTGTCAATTGACTAGTCCATTTCTTTTTTTAAAAAAAATCAATTGAGGTACAAACTTGGACAGTAATATTTAAACACTGCAGTTAATTATTTTTATGTCATGTAGTGTCAATGAAGAAAATTATCATTACAATCCTTACGAGCAATTTGGTACAAAAATATATTCAAGTTAATGGTACATTATATAGAAATTTAGCAGAGAAAGGCATAGCGTACTTTAAAAGAAAAAATATTGTAATGCTGGAAAATATTAACAGTATTGTGTTCTTAATTGCAATGAAGTGACAAAGTAAAAAAAACAACAATTGGGGGAATGCAGAATTTATGATTACTTATCCAATAACAATTTCTTGCATTGTATGATCATAGCAGCAAGTGTTTATATGATTGTTGAGTTCAATGTAAATAACAGAGGTAGTACTGAAAAGCGGGGTAATATTGCAGTTGTTGTTAAAAGTGCTGCTTTTTAGTAAAATAAAAAAAATAAAAAATAAAAAATGGGGACATATAACTGGACCAACCTGCCCAGATAAATATCCTATGTCAATGTATATTGCTTAAAAGTAATAAGCCCACTTGAGGTACATAGTATTGGCTCTTGAATGGAGATGTATTAGTAAAGATGATAAGGCCATTCCTCTGAAGGAGTGGAATGGGCTGGCAGCACAGTAATAAATCAAACGAAATATCTAAATCATTTCCCTTGGTTCCAGTATGGTATGATTTAAAATCATTCTGAGGTATTGTTTAAAATTCAGTAAAATCCAAATTTTAGTTGCTAAATTTCAGTCCTGAAAGAGAGTCTGATGTAAGTCATTTCTAAAAACATGACACTCTCTAGAAAGCAGATTCCACTTCAGGGTGTATGAACTGTTTCCAGAGAGGGTGCCTGCAGTTGAATTCCATTTGGTATTACTTCAGCAGATATGTGTATTGCTATTATACAGAGTATCTTTGTCATTTTTTCCCTTTTGTTGCAAAGTACCTTTTTTCTTTTGACTTTTGCTTCCTGATTATCAACTGAATTAATTGAAAGAAATTAACCTTTGATGTGTCTCAAAAAGAACAGTAACATGAGAAACAAATAAGCACAAATCTAGTCCAAGGCTAACAAAATAGTATCTAATAGGGCTGGGCATACTTCAAAAATTATTTCAAAGAAGCACTTCAGACCTTCCAAAAATAAACTCTCTACTGTTCCCTAAAGTTACCTATTTCTTTTTGCAAATTTCTACTCAAGCCTAAGAAATTATACTGCTGCTTTAAAGTCCTGACTCACTGAAATTAGTGTGAGACAAGCACAACACTAATTAGGTAGTCATTAAAGGTATTTGCATTTTTCTTTCAGGCTGCTTTAATGAACAGCAGAGAGGCGCTGTGCTTGCATGAGGTGTGTAACCCTCCTGAATCATTCTGAAGCATACACAATCCTAGCATCTAAATCCTTATCTTTGGTGTTCTAAAAAGGGAATTCACTAAGCTAGGGAGTGGGTTGTCAAGAGATGTTGTAAGAACTAGTGTCAAACACCAGTCCTTCCAATGTAAATGCCCATGGTAATTAATGTTTTAAAATAGTCATTTATAGGCAGTGCAGTGAACAACTTGAAACCTGCTTTTGAGGTTTACTGACCCATTCACCCTTACTTAGCAGCTCAAACTATTAGTAGGTTAAAGAAAACTAAGAGAAAACAGTAAGTATATGTTGCGTTGTTAATCTATGCCCCCTGTGTTACAGCAGTTTCACAAAACCTGGGACAATGAAGGGATTGCAATAATTATTAATGTCCTTTTTAAGGTTATGTGGATTCCTTCCCTCCTCCCCACCCAGGCCAAAGTAGAAGATTGTGGAAACAGAAGCAAGTGGTCATGGCAGTGTCTTCTCCCTTCAAAAGATCCAACTGCTGATGAGGTAGAAATAGAAAGGTGTGGTTTTCTAATCATCTTCTGCTGATTCTTGTGAGGACGTCTCTTCAGGCTGATCCTGGAATGAGCAATCAGAGTAGTAAATTAATTATACAACTATTATAAGTCGAAATAAGAAACTGAGTCAGTTCAAACAACTGTATTTTAGCTTAATATGAGTAAGATATTCTCAGAACCTATGCCCATATATTCCTTCCCTGCTTTGCAGTATGAAACTTAAACCAGGAATCCATTATCAATAACTTTCTCAGAATTATTCAGACTTACTCAGAATGTGGTAGTTAAGTTTCAAAGTATAGCTGAGTTCATAAACATGGAAGCCATGGTTTGTCTTAGCTTGTTGAAGAAGTCACAATGACTGAATTCATATAACATACTGCATTAAGATTGACAAATTGCATTATGGATGAGCAAGAAATATGAAATGTGGCTACATTTAAGATGTGAGCTAAACTGGAAATGCTAACTATTGTTAGTTTCCTTTCCCCCCACCCAAACACCACACTATGATTGAATTAATTCCTTTGCTCATGTTTCACAAATCAAAGGGGCTGCAAAGTCATTAACATCTTAACTCATTAGGAACTAGCTTGTGCTGTTTTAAGCTGTTTTCCATAAGTACCAAAACTTAGAGACATCTTTCACAATTAATTCCTGCAATTGAAGGTGCTGTTTCAATTGTAAACTTTAGGTGATGACATTCCCATATTGCTCCTTTTAAAGATATTTATGATACCAAATATGTAGATATGCCTAACAACAAGTTCATAGAGAAATGTAGATGGCAAAAATTATAAAAAACTTCAGTTTTCAGGTTAAAGAAGAGGCATGTGCATCTCATGTGCATTGTTCTCTTGATATTAATCAAATGTTCAGGACTTTTCAACATACAAAGTACTTTATTGGGCTTATCTCATTTATCCACTCAGCTAAGAGCCCTGGGAAGCAGGTTATGCTGGGAAATGAAAAGCTGCCCAAGGCCACCCAACAAGATTCAGAGCTAAGTGTGGGTTTGAACTTTGACCTCTAATATCTCAGCCTATCACACCACACATGACAGCACAATAGTCTTCCGGTTCAGCTATTACTGAAATTTTTAACCAAACACCACACTAACATTCTGCCTGAAGCTTAAAACACATGTAAGCATAACTCTGTTTTGGGAGGCAATGTCTACAATCTAGGTTAACATACAAAACTAGAAACTGTCAGAGGTCTTTTTTACTCTTTCATTCTTAGCCCTAATCTCCCCCCTTCCCCTTTGGTTTTAAAATATGTAGGGCCATCTTCTGACCTTGCTCCACTGTGCCATTCTTTTTACACTCCTTATTCAATTAATGTGCAGTACCTTTCAGGATATGGGTGGTAAACTGGAGACAATAAACACTGCTGATAAAAGGGGCTGTTAGGGAGAAGTTGATTTTTATCAAATTCTGCACATCATCTTGTAAGACAGCATGTGAAAAAGATCTAGGGTGAATAGGTAAACATTTACCCATATAGCAAACTGAGACCTTTTAAGAATGACCAGCTTATAACAGCCTTCATACTTTAATAGATTTGATTTTCCACATGGCTTCATTTTGTCTGGGTGGCTAGCTGACACAATTTATAACTCTCTTCCTTTCCCAGGCCACTGCAGTACACCACTCAGCAAAGCCTGAGGTACAGCTTGTCTGCATTATGTGACCAAACTTCCATTCATTAGTGTTTGAAACACTTCAGCTGTGAAGGGGATGCTAAATGCTACCATGTGTGACACTACTGCACAAGAGCAGCATGGCGAGAAAAAAACAACAGTAGGCTTTAATCATAGGCCACTGCTTTCTGCAATCCTTTTTCAAAAGGTTTCAAACATTCACCCCCCAAAAAGGCTTGAAAAAAGCTGTAAATCCAGGGAATAAACACAAGTACAAATGAATGGATGACAGCTTAAAAAATATAACCATAGCAGCATCAAGTCATGAGATTTCACACTGGTTTTGTTTAGTCTGCTCTGGGTTATGTGGGAAATGGGGAAAGCATGAAGCAAAAAGGCCCCCCTGCTAAACTGTGGGCCTCAAATATTTAAGCCAGTAGGTTTATACCTCTTGACTAGGAAACAGGCCATGACCCTGAGATGGTCTCTGGAGAATGAAGCACAAAGAAAGATGTAGCATGATCAAAGCCATGGACAGGCGAAAGAGAGGGAAGCCAAGTGTCAGCTAACCTCTGCCCTTATTTTTTCAATTAATATTTAAATTACAAAAAGGCACTCAACTATTACAAAGATATAGCATTTTCCACAATCTCATTTCCAGTTACCTTCATGCTCCCAGGCTACACAATTACAGAGGATGTATGAATACATAGAAACTATGGTTGGCATGAATGTTGTAAGTTACTGTTTATTATTTCAACTTATTTCTTAGACTTTTCAAAATACTTCACAGCTATTGTCCAAAGCATTAAGTCAGGAACTTTTGACTTGCTATGGTATAATCTGACTACTAAACTAAATTACTCTGACACATTACTTCCTCTTGCTTTTTCTGATGACACTGCTAGCTGTTCTATTGAATGTTTCTGTTTCAGCTGTTCTGATCTTTACAACTGCCTCCAGACATCATCAATGGAAGTGACATCTTATGCTTAGTCATTGGGTTACCGTTATTGGATCTGGCCTACAAAAAAAACAGATCATGGCTAAATGGGGGCAGGAAGTTAGATATGTCTGTATTTCTTTGATATCAATTAGTGGTCTTCCAGATTCTTGCAACCCAGAATTCCTAGCCCTATAAATGGTCACTAGCACCCAAACCTATTGCATTTTCTATTACCTATTTTCAAATACATGCAACAAGTCTTTCAATCTTGCGTGCAGAATTTTAAAAAAATGTAGGTGACAAAAATCGGAGCAGACAGTTATTCATATACTAGTTCTGGGGTCATGTTGTAGCACTAATATACATTTTAACTGGTGTATAGGGAATCTCAAGGCTCACAATATGAGTTGGTTAACAATTCTTGAAATAACTTTGGCTCACAAGAAATCCTCTAACTTCTCAAATGCAGATGCAGTAGAAAAAAACTGGCATCTGGTAGTGGTAGTATGCATATGTGTGTATAGACACATTGTTTTTATTATTCGGGAGTTAGTTCTTTTATGTATTATTCATATGAAAGGGAAAACAGGGAATTTAAGCCCTGTCTGTAGATACCTATATTTTCACATTGCTGTTTGCAACAACAATAAAAAAATCTTTGCATGACCTGATACAGATTCAAATTGCAATCTGTGTAATCTGAAATGCAATTGTGAATGTAAAGTATAGTCTAATTTTGTCAGATTGGCTTATAGGTATTCAAAAATATGCAAGTTATCAAGGTTTTCACATTGTTTCATTAAGAAAGAGGGTCATGCATCAAAAGGGTGATGATAGGATATTGATTTAAAGTCACAAGTTTTGGACTCAATGGCAAGACCTAGACAGTCTTTTTTGAATTGTACAATTCTTTGAAATTGTATAATTTCTAAAACCAATTCAAATAAATGGTTCAGGAGGACAATATATCAGAAAGTTGCCCTGAGGTCAAGAAGAATAAACACAATTGAATTCTGCCTATCTAATCCTCAACACAAATGCTAGGGCAACCAAGCTTACTTCCATCCCAAAATAAAGCTTGACCCTGGATTAACATCTCTGTGTGGGATTCCCTTTAATTCTTAGCTGCTACAGTTATCTTTAGAAAGTAATGTTTCTAATTTGTTCTTACCACATCTGCTCTCAATATGGCTGCTGCAGGATTATACAACAAAATGGGGTCTTTAGAAAGATATTTCTCATGATCAAGGGTCAGACTAGATGGGGAAAAATGGATACAATGGTGGTTACTGTTCCTATATATGACTAGGAGTGTCTATGGAGATTTTCAGCCATCCAGGTCATGGTTGTCCCAAAGGTGCTTTTTCAAGAGGCAACTGGATTTTTTGTTTTTCTTTGAAGAGATTTTGCTTCTCATCCAAGAAGCATCTTCAGCTCTGACTGGATGATGGGAAATGGACGTATTTATATTCCTTGCAGACAGCTGGTCATTTGCATTCTTTTAGCGAGTTGTTGAGGCCACTTGGAGGTTTATGTGTGTCCTCAGGGTCATAATGAATAGGTGTCATTAACAGTATAGAAGTGATTTTTTTTTGTTTTTTCCCAAGTTG
>JAOYMU010000283.1:40268654-40278745 GCA_025802295.1 Psammodynastes pulverulentus
AGCTACCGGTTCTGCCGAACTGGTAGCTAAAAAATGGCTGCCGATCAGCTGAGAGGATCAGAGTCCTCTCAACTGATCGCCGCACACATGCTCAGAAGAGTGGGAAAAGCACGCGCACGTAGGGGGCAGGTTTGAGCTACCGGTTCGGCTGAACCGGTAGCAGTAATTCTGCCACCAGTTCGCTCGAGCGGCAGTTTTTGCCGCCACCGATTCAGCCGAACCGGTGCGAACCGGTCGCATACCACCTCTGGTGTGTTTGTGCATATATGTGCATGTGTAAAATGTTTCTATATTTGTCTGTCTATTAGAAAGGGAAGTGTAGATGCAAACATGCTTTGTATTAGTCTTACCCCATTTATTGAAGGCTTTGCTGGTCAATAATCAAAATAAAATGACTGATTGTTTTTGTGAAAGATTGCTGTTCTAGCAGACTTTCTATGGCTATAATTGCAGCTTAGTCTTTGGTTATTAGAACAATTAACAATTACTGAACAAGTTCTACATAAGTGGGTAGCAACTACTAACAACCTTATGAAACTAAACAACCAAAACTCAAACTTACCTTATCACAGGAGTAAACAGACTGTGCAGACGACAATATAATCTTACACCCTGTTAAGTATATGAACAATATTCAATCTAAATTACTCAATATCAAGTAAAGCCCAAATATACAGGTTACTGTCTCGAATAATGGCAATTTAATTTAATTAATTTAATTTAAATTGCTTTATAAAATAAGAGGGAAAAATTCGTTCAAAAGCCTATTTGAAATCCAGGAAAATTCCACATAGCTACTTCTTTAAAAATGAATATTATTCATTTGTTCTTTTAGTATACCAGAAACATTTTCAACTGCGCTCTCTTATTCATTTATACCTAAACCAAACACAAATATGAGAAAAATGATAGCTTTGTCTAATGAATTAAAGAATACTTGTCAGTACTTCTTGCTAAAAGTTGCTTCTCCTGTTTAATAATCAGCATGATGTTCAAAGTGTAGGCCTGAAAGTGGTTATGCACTTCTGATCACAATACTATGATAAAGTAGGATTTGTAGTTTATTTAATTACAACGCTCTATTATTCCTACATTATTCATCTCTTCACAAGAACAGATACATAAATCAGACATTTTTTAATGGTTTATTATACCAGGATGACAAACCCAGATTTAATATAGGGTTTGTTAGCTCATAAAGTATGCCTTGTTTGTCTTCCACAGAGCATTATCCTAGGCTCAAAACATCACACTAAAGCAATGTTTCTTGATCTCAGCAATTTTAAGATGTACGGACTTCAACTCCCAGAATTCTTCAGCCAGCATTAAGGTTGAGAAGCCCTACTAAGGTATTCCTGCCCAATTTATTTACTGGGATTAAATGAAGCAAAAGAATGATTGGAAGGATGTAACTCATGCACAGTGAACTTATTTTTAATGAATTATTGGCCTGCCTTTAAACTTTAAGCAAATGAATATAGCATGTTATTCACTGAAAGAATACTTGCAATAAAATGAAAAATAAGAGAACATAGATAATATTGCTAAATTCAATCAAATTATACTCACCTATTACATTATATTAGGAGTGAATATTATATAACACAACACTGTAATTTGTCTTTCATTTCAACAGCTCAACAGAACACAATTTTATCTCCTTATTTTTGCACATCAGAAAAACAGGAATGTAACTTATATTAAATTTATATCACCAATGTTATAATGCCATATTTTTAGTTTTTAATCAGAATGTTTGTATTTTGAAATAGTGTAACCATTTAGTATAATGTTTATACCTTTGAGATTACATCCTGCATTTCATTTCTTGGATAATATGTGCCATCATCATAACGGAATCTATAGAGCATGTGTTCAGGTTTAAACTGATGTTTGTCTGTAACTAACGCAAAAGCAAACATAAAAATATGTCAATGTAAAGAAAATACATGAAAAGAGCTAGAAGTATGCTGTATCCTAAAACTGGCTGTAATGGATTTGCCTTTTTTCACAATAGGATTAATGGGGTTTCATTAGACTTCACCATATGCTTTTATTTTATTGTTTGTCCTGAATCTGATTAGGAAGAATTTTATTTTGCAAAGAATGATATATATCACAAGTGTCAAACTCGCAACGTCACATTGTTGTCACATGACATATCACAACTTTTCCCCCTTCACTAAACCAGGGGCGGGAGTGGCCAAAGCATGATGCATCTGGCCTGCAAGCCGTGAGTTTAACAACCCTGCTATACATCATAGCCTTTGTCAAAAATTCAAATGTTCCATTATTCCCAGCTATTTTGCATGGGGAAAATTACAATTGTTAAAGAATTAAAATAGTAAAGGCATAACTTATGAACCCAAAGCTTTCCTGCAACTACCAGATTTATTCCAAAAGTGGTTGCCAAATTAGAATCTTTAATATGAATCTTCAATCCCTCTCTCTCTCATTCTTTAGTAGCTACTGCCAATTGCCTGAATTGAAAATAAATCTTTTTCTCAAGAACAAATCTCACAATGTCCTCATTATCAAGTTTTATTAAAAATAATGTGGGAGTATTACAACTATTCCAGCAAGTGAACAATCCTCTCCTTAGTAATAAAATATTTTTGTGTATGTCAGGTCAGGAATTTGAGTCTTTTCTCACAATTTATTGGTATAATAGTGAGGATGTATATTTTTTCTCAGATGCAGCTTTGTGATGTTTAAGTAACAGCTATTTGAATCCTTATCAGTTCAGGACAGTCTTTTTAAATAAACAAATAAAACTTCAGCATTAGCTTTTGGACTCCAGTTGTCTTTTACTGACTTTCCTAGTTCCACTGACTGTTGGAGGTTCCACTCTGAAAAGTGTTAAAATCTAAACACAACTTAGTATTTAATGAACGCTTGTCTCTTAACATGCTTCATATCCCTATCAGAATTTGGAAGAAGCATTGAAAAGCAAGGCATTTTTTTAAATAAATGCCCAGCAATGTTTTTAAGTTGCTAACAGCAGGGTGCAATTTAATGGCTACATAAATATAATACTATATCCCATGTCATGTTACATAATCTCTTTCACAGACACCTTCAAACACATAATTAAAATTTTAAAACAACCCAATGCCCTATATAAGGACAAACAGCTCTTTTAAGGTTTTCTTAAATCTGATAAACAATTAAACTGATAAAAAGAAGGTTTTCAAACTAACTAATTATGCAATAGCAGAAAACAAAACAAGATACAAAAACATCAATATTAAATGCAGCCTCTGGATATTTTAAACAATTGATCTACAAAACAGGAAGAATCAAGTTGTATGTTGATCACATTTAGTCTGTACCACCAATTATTCTGTTACCAACATTAATGAGTTTAAGTTATTTGAAAATCAAACAAAAATGTTAAAATTCATGTTCATTGATACCTATGATTAAAAAGTTATAAATTTATGACTTTTGCATCCTTGAATCACTTTGTCCTTTTGTTTGACTAACAGAATAAAAATATTAAAGATTTAATTAAGATATGTTAACTTCTGTTTTCTTCAGATGCATATCCTTGTCTGCACTTGGAAAGTAGCCTGGTTTGTACTTAAGATGGAAGAACTTCAAGAAATCCCAAAACTGAGATTAGCACCACTCCCTAGAGTCGGGAACGACAGACACATATGTGCGAGGGGAACTTTTACCTTTACCTTTATCTTTTGTCTTGCTACCAAAAAAACCTCAACATGACTTTGAACTCAATAAGAGTTGAACTTGACTTGAAGAAAGCTTTAATTCTTACTTTCTTCAACCGTTCTGATATGAAAAGCATATATTTGAATTATTTATTATTAGATAAAGAGTATGACCCATTTAAAATTTCAAAAAGAAGTGAATTAAAAAACATCCACAGACTTCACAGTGGTTTTGAGTTAACCAATTACTACAAGTCAATAAAAATAATATTGAATGAATAATATCAATAAAATTCTTACACTGTTAATGATACTTAAAGTGGAACTAGCAAACACAGAAAATAATACAGTTCTAATTTAAATCTAAATTGTCTCTCACATGCACAGTGATTTTCTGAACAAAAACAGATGGGCCATTCAATTTTATTTTAAGAATTCAGTTCCTGTGGAAACACAGCTGGATCTAGATATAAGTAAATAAGTAGTTCCTTTATTTTGTTCAATAACAGCATAAAATAACGACAAAAACAAAAACAGTAAAGTGTGGGACAAGCTACAAAAGACAAAAGAGAAATTATCAGATCCATATAAGCTGTTAAATATCATTTGGTTACAACATGGATATAATAGATACAATGAAACAGGTTATTCTTTAGCCTAAAACAGAAAAATAAAAGTAGAACAAATAATACACCAAACTGTTCCAAAGATAGTGATGATGTTATCTAGTTTGGTAATGAATGTTCATCAGAAAACAATTAAACTCAGAGCATCAAGGACCTCACTGGTCCAAAGACTTATTCTCAGTGGTGGGATTCAACAGGTTCACACTGGTTGATAACTTTCTAAGCAGTTCGGAGAACCTGTTGTTGGAAGAAATTTCCTTCCCCCACCCCCCACCCCCACTTTACAGGGCTAATCCTGTAAGGAAGGCAGGAAGGAAACATTCTGGTGTTGTTTTTAGCCTATTGTCCTGCTTAATGAAACTGCCTCTTGGTTAACCCATATAACAGCTAAAGGTTCTTGGCAGTACGCCCTGACTTACTGTCGCTTGAGCTCCGTCCAGTCACATGATCACCCAGCCATGCCTACCCAGCTGGTCATTAGGACAGAGAACTGGTTGTTAAATTATTTGAATCCCACCACTGTGCCACTTGTATTGATCTTCTTAGAATCTGGTTAACTGTTATGCACAATGATTGCCATGGAAATCAAATAATGTTTCATTTGATAGCAATCTTAAAAAAGAACATGTGTACTTTTTCACATATGAAAACCATCCCTAAAAATAAATATTAATCATTGATAACGTATTCTAGAATTCCATGGATTTCATAGAATTGTTTACTTAATGCTATCATCTTCTTTACCATTATTGTAAGGCCATAAACCGATGGGACAAACCTGCCAAACTCTCGAAAAAGCACCTTTAGGATGCCAAATTCCAACATTCAGTGGGAATATCAATGGCCACATCCATTCTATTGTTTCCTTATTGCTAAATGAAGGCAGCTTGGGCAAAGTTTTTACAGCATGGAATTTACTGGATCCTTGTGAGGGCACAATTCATACTGCATGTATTACTTTCTTTTTACTTCTTCTACTTGATTTTATTTCAATTTTTAGCACAGACATGAGCATAAGACTAAGTGATTTTGCCTAAGTCCTATTATTATCTCTCCTGATTTACAAGTCCATTAGTTTTCCTATGAAACAATGCAAACAGTACATATAGTAATCCTGAAATGAAATTCTGAATTCTGTTTAGTTGTCTTTTTTCCCAATCACTGGCCAAATTCTACAAGGCATTTTGAACATATCATCTTTTCTGATACCTATACTTTTCCTAAGAGTTTTGGGACAGGAAACCAAAAGTGTAAAGTATATGCAACTTTCATTATAAAAGGAAAAGATTAAATCCTTCCCTTCCAGCTTTCATTGATTCTAAACATGTCAGAGGCACTGCCCATTCAGCTACTGCTGCCCATTTGAGGAAGGTAGAAAGGGTGATCAATCACAACCTTCCTGTGCGGTACATGGTTTAGCTCATAGATTGAACTTAAAAGTTGAAAAGCCTTGAACTTTTTATTTATTTTCAATGAGGAGTATAATAGCTTTACTTTAAATAGCCACCTGGTCCTTACAATCACTTGAAGGAAGTATGATAAAACCTGGCAGATTCCATGAGCAATAAAATGGTGAAGTAAATACTAAGAATATAGGAACTATTTAGCTATTGTTTCTAATTCAATTTTATTCCTTTGCTATGCTGTATGGTGCATAGAAAGGTTGCTAAACATTTTTCTTAAGTAAAAAAACAATATATTATAATACTATATTTACCAATAATCCCTAGATACTAACCTTCTCATTTTGCAGCTATTGATGTGATTGACTACAATTCCAGAATTATAGAAATGAGCCTAGTTGTAGAAAACAATGCTAATATTTCCAAAATTTTCTAAATTATTCTGATTGGCATGCTTAGTTATTTAATTCAGTTCTACTTTTATATTAACTCTAAAATTCAAGATCATGCAACTTGAGCATTGTGAACAATTGTTTCATTAGAACCTATTTTTATTATTACTTCCTGGAAAATGAAAGTATGCAATTTAGCTTATTATTACATTATATACCCCTTATAATCATTTAAATTTATTGTGATATACATTCTTACCTTGGTGCACTTTCCACCTCCAAAATCGAGATGCAAAGGAAGAATTGTATGTTATGTGGCAAGGAAACCAACTACAGCACATTGAAGTAACTTGCCGTGATACTCGACAGGATGCTGTCTTTTAAATACATTGCCTGAACACTAAAGCTAAAGTCAGTTCAAGGAGCAATATCATCAGGAAGTTGATAAACTACACATAGGGAACTCAACCATCTATATTGCACACATCAGCTTTGGCCTTCAGCATCTCCACAGCAGAGTATGATGCTCCAGTATGTCCAGTTTCTGCACATGTGAAACAAGTTGCTATCACCATCAATGAAGCAAAATACGTTTAGTGACAGGATGTCTCAAACCTACACAAATTGCGCGACTGTATCTCATTCTCACTGGCATTGCCTCACCTAAGATCAGGAGAGAAGTTGCAGCAGATGCCGACAAACTAAGCAAGAGAATGACCCTCCGCATCCTCTGAATGGATATATGCCCCTAAAGTCCACCAACTCAGGTCTAGAAACAGCTTTATGGCAAGAAAAAACATTCTTGAGGGGATACAAGAACAAAATCAAATTAAAAGTTGGAGGAAGGAAACTGTCGAGCAAAGAATAACATTAAAGGAAGATATGGCTGAAGGATCTGATCTCCCTTATAATTTGAGAGTTGGAGTGTCGAAGTAGTAAAACCAATATGCTCAAGGGGAGGCTTTTAGCAGATAACAACATGCTGTGTGAATGTGGAAAGATACGGAGCCTGGCCCATCTGCTGATATGTCAGCTTCTACCAGAAACATGTACCAATGACTTATTTTTGGCCAACAAAGAAAGGTGGTTTCTTTCTGGCAGTTTAAAGTTTGATCAAGACATGGAAGAAATAATAATCAAAGTGACATTTTACCAAAACAGAATAAAATGTGATTACTTCTCTGACTTGAGAATTGTACTTCTGATGCAATCTAAAAAATAATTTGCTTCTGCTGTTATTGTTGTAGGATCCAAGACTGAATCTTGTGGGACCTCATTCAAATACCTCTCTCCAGACTGATGAAGAATTTTGAGCCATCTTTGAATATAATTTTGAACCCAACTATGTATTCACTTGTCATGCACGTACTAAGTTTCCTAGTCAAATGCCATGGGATATTTTGTTAAATGTGAAATCAAGATAGGAAGAGCTAGTAGAGCTAGCAAATCAAATTAAGATTATTCCCATATTTTTATAGACTGGTATTATTATAATGTATGGTAGGGTATAATCAGTGGAACAACTTGCCTTTGGAAGTTGTGAATGCTCCAACACTGTAAGTTTTTAAGAAGAGATTGGACAACCATTTATCTGAAATGTTATAGGATTTCCAATCTGAGCAGGACTAGAAGACCTCCAAGGTCCCTTCCAAATCTATTATCTGTTATTATTTTATTTGGGTGCTATTGTTGTTATATTCTTTCAATTTAATATCCCAAATTACATTTACCATGTACTTTTACAGTTTCAGTGTAAAAGAATGTCCATTATGTGTATCAGTAATATAAGTAAAGACCCGAGTGCTATACATTTTTAGTACTATGTTAGTAATATTACCTTTTATATCCTGCTATGCTATCATGATTACCCCCATTATATTACTAGGGGAATGGACAAAATGTTTTGTCATCTTAAACTGGTATAGGACCCCATTACAGATTTAAAATCATGAAATATTGAATTTATAGCATTCCCACAATCCATTAAAGAAATTACGATATCAAAAAATGAGAAGGTTCTTTTAGCTTATCTTGTTTCTTTGGCATATTCTGGCTAATTTCTGGAAATTACTGCATTGTTTACAGATGCTTACAGATAATTCACTTTACAGTCTGCTATAAAGTATTTCCATTTATATCATTGCCATATAGATTTCTTTGTAGTTCACTGACTCTTTTTTGAATCTAGGAACAAATATCCCTTCCTCTAATAATCTGGCACTTCAATCCATTTTTCACAGTTTTTCATATCTCTCTTCCTATTTTTGTTTGTTATTTTCACTTCATCAGTTCTATGTTATACCTTGAGCTTCTTCAGATATTATCCATTTTTTTCTTCATTGGAATGGTTCGAAATTTGTGTGCCCTATCAGAGAAGGAGTTCCATTTGAGTTTCTTCTTGTGATATTAATTTCTGCCTTCAAATTGAACTATTTATTTATTTATTTGTTTGTTTGTTTATTTATTTTATTTATTTATTTTACATTTTCAACACTCTCCTTTATGTCCTGAACAACACACTGTGATAGTGATTATACAAATTGGTTCCATATTGCTACTTGGGTATTTACAATAC
Source organism: Psammodynastes pulverulentus (assembly GCA_025802295.1). Taxonomy (NCBI): domain Eukaryota; kingdom Metazoa; phylum Chordata; class Lepidosauria; order Squamata; family Psammodynastidae; genus Psammodynastes; species Psammodynastes pulverulentus. The sequence goes on from JAOYMU010000283.1 coordinate 40,277,322, forward strand.
CCATCTACAAATTAATCCCTAAATATTTACCATTTATAATTCCTCTATACCTAATCCAATTATATTAAAGTTCATTCCTTTTGTGTACTTCTACTTTCCCCTTACCATCCTTATATCTATTATTTAACAATTCATACAATCTGTCCCATACCGTAAAGTATAATGATTTTTCCTTATCATTCAACTTTAGCGTTAATTTGTCCATTTCGGCACACTCCAAGATTTTACGAATTATAATTTCCTCTGGCAGTGTAACATCTCTTTTCCAATAAAATGCAAAAGTTAATCTTGCAGCAGTGGTCACGTGAAGGATTAAGTATTTACTTTCTCTACTATAATTCCTCTTTATTATTCCCAGTAGGAACAATTCCGCTTTCCAATCAATTTGGATTTTTGTCATTTATTGTAACCATTCTTCTATTCTAATCCAGTACTTCTTTGCCTCAGGGCCAACCAAATACCCACAGGATGGGCGTTTTACCCTGGTCATGGATGGGTGCAAGACTATGGCCAAATGGTTCTGGCCCAGGCACTGGCACCACAGCCACAACCACTGCCTGCCAGAGTGAACGCACACCCATCAAGCCTGTTTTTGATGGGACCGCAAGAAAGCTTCTAAATTGAGCCTGATCCTACATCGACCATCATGGGGATGAGTTCCACGATGATAGAGAAATTGTCTGCATCCTGGGTGACAACCTAGAAGAGGAGGTATCTGAATGGTTTATCCAACTCCATAACGAAGGTGCCCCAGAGTTGGATAATGTAGATGATTTCCTGCAAGAGCTACAAGCCCGATTCGAGGATTCTTCCCAAGCCCAAGAAGCTGAGGTAGAAATTAAAATGATGAAGTAAAAGGGTCAGCCTGCAAAAGAAATTGTTCAAGAATTTCGCCGCCTGGAAAGGAAATTAAGAATGTCAGCTTGGAAGCCATTTTTCTTTGAGGCTCCTGGGCTGCCGCATTCAGTGCCTGGGAATTTGGGAGGGGGGTTTTAAGGAGCAATGGAAGATTAGCCATAACAACATTCCTTTCTCAGAAAGTCAAGGACATGTTACTCTGTACCTGGAGGGGAGTGAATAGGATAGCCTCCAGTTGGAATGAAGTAATGATTGGACCATGTCATGGAGTATGGGTTTAGGGGTTGGACTTTGGATTTTTGTTGGGCTTTTTGTTGTTCAGGTTTTTCCCCAGATGTGCCAATATGACATCTCTAATAAAATGGATCTTTGAGAAGATGATCAGAGTTGTTTTTCTGGAAGTTGTTATTTGGAATGCTGACAAAGAAATTGGCCTGAGAGGATCTGGTGCACTACTTCAAAGAATGCCAAGATGGACTCGACTTCCGACTTCCAGCGGCAACGGACGGCTGTGGGGCTTTCTCCTGCCCCCAGCGCCCGAATCCAGCCGCCGCTGAGGCCCCTAG
>JAOYMU010000283.1:40306417-40317794 GCA_025802295.1 Psammodynastes pulverulentus
AAGAAGGGTTTGGTGAATGCGCATATGAAACTGGTGGGGTTCAGTACCTCCAACAAGGTTAAGAACCACTGCCCTAGGTATATTAAAATTGTTCAGAATGTGAACATTTAGTGTTAGATACTAACAATAGTAGAATTTATTTAACAGTAGTAAACACAGAGTTCATATATAGTGAAATCCTGAATTTGGAAATTAAACATATGTAGAAGCTTTGGGGGGGGGGTTGCTTCTCATATGTCCAGGATCCTCCTCCAAAATTCCTGCCTGAAATATTATTAAAATGGCCCAAACCCTGCAAAGTTCAAAGGTTAAATGTGAAACTGTTTAGACAATAGCTAGAAAATAGGAGATAATGAAATCTTTTGTTCTGGACTACTCTCACCTTCTGAGCTGCTTTAGAGGGACTCTTGTTTTTGCTTCCTTTAGGTCTTCCTCTTGGTCTTTTGGGAGATGGCTCTCCTGTAGGTTCCTAAAAACAGAAAACACACTGTTGTCCCCAAAACTCAACAGAAATCTAAATACAAACAACAGAATTTAACATACTAACCACACTTGTTTTATGTCAACAAGTGACTCAACTTGGATAGTGAAAGAGAATGTTAAACAGGGAAATAACAGTATATGTTTATCTGCATTATTTTAAATGTTTCTCCATAGCACCTTGAGTTCCATAGAAAAACAATGAAAAAGTATGTCAGAGATACATTTTCCCCAACCAAATACACCTAATAAGATTATGTTTTGTCGTTCTAATCAATGGAGGCTCTTCCTATTCACCTGATAATCGTTTATTAAATATACATTTGTAATCACCTGAGACTGGGATTCCAACCTTAAAGAACCTTTAAGGCATATTTTTTCTCTTGTTATGAAAGTTACCACAGTGAGCTTTGCTTTGTTCTGTAGTTTACAATACACTTTGTCTAGCTTAATGGAATCTATATATTGTACAGTGTGTTCAGGGCTCTGCATGTTCTGGCCTGATGAGAAAACAATTTAAACTTTATAGCGTGACTGAGATTCAGAGTATATAAAACCAGTTTTTGTTCAGATATTTTCCCCAAATGGTTTGTTTGATCATAAACAGAAAACTGCTTAAATGTGTCGTATTCTAGTTTTTAAATTCAAATGTTTATTCAATGAATCATATGGACTAAAAGAAAAAAAATCCACTTTCAAACATCCAACATTTTATTTGGATTACAGGATGAAGTTCAACTAATTAAGTGCAGTTGTGAATGGATCTTAAAACTCTGCTGCATTCTTTAGGTTGCAAAAGAAATTAAGTCCCTAATCCTATATACCCTTACCTGGGACTAAAATCCAGCTTCCAGTGGGGCTTACTTCTGGGCAGGCATGCATAGAATTTCACTGCACTATAACTGACACAGTTTTTAAAAAGCCAAATAGTTATAATATTCAGCACTGATTGGGTGAGAAGCATTTTTTTTCTGTACTGTGTATTTCATAATCCATTTTCAAACAAGAATCTTCCAATACCACACTTCTTTCAAAAATAAACTGATACTGGAGATGATGGGGAATTTTGCTACCACTGGCAGAAGGGAACACTGAAATCATAATAGTTTAACAAAAGTAACACAAGGACTCTGTGTGTGTGTGTGTGTGTGTGTGTGTGTGTGTGTGTGTTCATACTGTCCTTTCCCTAATGTATTTATTGCTTTATTGTTGGGGATATGAAGAGATAAGTAGGGTAAGTGTGAGATCCTAGCTAATGATCATCCAACAGCGCCGCAAATTTAAGGAAACCCCCACTTCGAGGTATTTTACATTTCAGATTTCAGATCAGGAAGTGGTTTGATGCTAATGAATGAAAAAAAAAATGCCGCGGAAGTCAGCTTTAAATGCACTTAGAGGGCAACTCCTATTGCTGATAGCTGCCTCGGAGGAAATGGAAACCAATCCAAACAACAACAGAAAAAGTTCTCCATGCGGCTAGGCAGCGCTACAATAGCAACCTTAATTGGTTGCATCCGCAGAGAATCTCTCTCTTCACATGATTTAAAGGGAGTAGGACAACCCGGGTATCCCCGTAGCATGTTTACTTTGCCAAATGTACTACATAGTAGTAATGGATTTCACTTCGTGGGGAAAAAAGGGAATGCCCAGGACCCAAATGTCCCACGAGCATTCACACAGCCCTAAATCACGAAGCACCCTTTCCCACACAGAGTAATCAGTTTCCTGGACGGGAGGCGGCAGCGGGACCACACTAAAACTCGAGGAAGTCAAACAACCCTACAAATGCAAAGTAAACACGCATCCAACAATGGCTCCCCCTTTGAAACATATAATTGGGGAGTCTGACCCCCTCCTCCCGGCCACGATGGGAGGGGGTGAAGTCGGATGGGACCAAAGGCGGCGGCAGCCACTGCGAGACGAGCTAGAAGACACATGGCACAAAGATTGAGACGTAGCGAAGACAGCCCTAACTCCCATTCTTCCTTTCAGTCCGCTCAGACTCAGATTTAAACTTTGCTCGAAACTACCCGCGAGCGCTGGTTGGTGGGACTGGAGCCGAGAAAAACCACACAATAAAGGCAAAGATAAGTTTTTGCCAGTTCAAAAAAAACAAACGCGCGCACGCTCGCACTTTTCTCCCTCTTTTATACGCGCGCGCGCGCGCGCACACACACACACACACACACACACAGACATTCCACCCCTTCCCCTTGCCAGTGAGATTTGCAGCTCCGAGCCTCTTCGTTATAGTTGCTAGCGAGCAAAGAAACCCGGGTGGTCGCCACAAAACTTTTACATCTACAAACACACACCACCAATGCCGAGGAGCTTGCAAGGCACGTGCGCGCCCGATTCTCACATCTCTCTGCTCTGTTCTAGGTTAGCTAGAGGAAGTACTGACTTGGGGCTGTTTCCTGGGTCTCCCTCGTCCCCTCTTCGGCGGTTCGGGGGTAGCAGGTTGTTCTTTGGCAGCCGCGGAAGAAGTCGAAGGCTGCCCGGCTCCGTCACCTCGTGCGCTCATCGTGACTCCTCGCTGCCTTTCAGCCTCTCCGCAGGCTCTCAGCTCGCTCGCGCTCTGCGAGGCACCTTAGAAAAACTGGAGGATTCAAAGGCGACCCCGTCCGCTCGCAACCCCACGGCAGCACCGCTACCCCTACCACCACCACGCCGGACGTCCTGGTGTTGCCAAAAGGAGAGGAGAAAGGGAGGAGGAGGAGAAGCAGAGGAGGAGGGAGATGATGGTAGTGACGGCGGCGGCGGCGGCAGCAGTAGCGGGGCCAGTGAGGCTGGTGGTGGTGGTGGTGGCGGCGGCGGCGGCAGAAGGGGCGGAGGGGAAAAATCTCCCCTCTTTACAATTTAGCGCCGGGATGGAAATGCAGTAAGATCGAGCTGCTGACTTTTTTGTTTTGAGAAAAAGTGGAGGGAGTGGAAAGAGATAGAAGCGCTTGAAACGCTAGGAGAGAGCAGGAACGGTGGGTGGGTGAATGGGTGGGCGGGCCGGCGGGAACGGTCCTCTTACGAGCGCAAAGCAAGTGGGGGCTCCGCAGACTTCGGCGCGTTCAGCAGCAACCCGAGTTAGAGAAGGCACTCGGAAAAGTGTATAACCCAGCGCGCCTTTCGGCTGGGCTGAAACCGGATCGTGCACGTTGGGAGTGAAAGAGATCACGCAGACACAAGAGAGAGAAAGAGGGAGAAAGAGAAAGCCTCCGAGAGGTTTATGTGTTTGCCTCCGTAATGATATGCCGAGAGACAACGGCCGGCAAGGGGATGGAAACACTAGGAGATGCCTGTCCTCGATAAGTAACCTGCGTTAAAAAAGAAAGAAATCTTTTGCCATGGGTGGGAAAGAAACGGGAGGTAGCAAGAGGGGAGGGGGAGGCCACCATGAGGACAAGAGGAGGAGACAAAACCAGAGAAAGGGAAAAAAACAAATGAGGACTGGACCTAGACCAAATGCTTTAAAACATTAAAAAAAAGCAATCACACCCCAAAGAATGTGCCCTTCCAAGATGGTACCTGTCCAAAGTTGATGCTTACCCAATTGTCAAGAATAAAATGGCTGAATTGGTTGACCTGACCCAGATAAATCAGGTTTCCTCATGCAGATGAGGAATTTCCCTTCAAATTGCTACCTGGATCATTTTTCTTGGGAGAAATACTCAACAAAGTTCAGCATATATTTCCAGAAAAATAATTTGAATGTGAAATAATTAAAACATAAAAATGTCATTTGAATACATGCCACCATCTTTTCTTTGCCCTTTGTTAAATCCTTTAATCCACTTTTTCTCTGATAACGTTATATTTATCAGTACTGATTTTTTTCAATAAAATCATCAAAACCAAGCAGCTAAAATGGTTGAATGGATTCAGTTCCAATCTGCAAAACTCAAATACCAGAACTATTTTATGGCCTCCCTGGCCAGTAGTATGATAATAGCAGAAGCCGTAATAGCAACATTTCCTTTGATTTAGATAAAGCAACTATATATCCACCTAGTTCCCTCCATTGCCTGTCCATTTCCTCCGTGATAATTCACCTCTCTGTTTTGAACTGCTGCATGCATTTGGTTAACTCCCTTAGTATATTATTTTTCAAATACAGGCCTTGAGTTTTTGTAGACTTCTACTTTTAACCACAGCTTTTGCATACTGATCAATTATTCAACATTTTTATGTCCAAAAGGTGGTGTGTGTTTTTTAGCCAAAGATGTTTTGGGATACCTATTCAGTTGCCCTCCATGCACCCCTGTGGTATTCTCTGTATTCTGCCACATTAGAACCAGGGCAATCCAGCCTTCATGATGAAATAATTTAACAAAATACACCTTTCTGTTTCTTATTTTATAACATTCAGCTTGATGTATGGCAATAATAGATATGAAAGGAGAGGCAGACAAACTAGAAAAGTCCAGGCCACTTTACATTTCTGTGGCAGCTGTACTACAGCTGAATATTTCCCCACCTGTATAGTGATGTACTGAAAAAAGAGCAGCAAATCCAGAAGAGAAAATTAGAACACCACTCAGAAAAGATCCATTGGGTGAGTATATGATTGGCAACGGCAGAGCACCATTTTGTGCCAATTTAGGAATAGCACTCTACTTCAGGAATAGGACAAACCCTTGGTGTTCAGTGGCTTCCAATTCTTTGTGGTACAAGTGATATCATTTTACTAGGATTGTCCATCAGTAATAATGTCTTTCTTGTGATTCATGTTTATGCCCTTAATGATAGCATCTTATCACAGTGACAGTATCTAGCAACTTTGTCCTTTTAAAAAATTTTAATCTTGGATTTCCACCCACCCACCCCCTTTTTTTAAAAGGTATTTAGCAACATCCTGGCTTTTGCACTCTTCAGTTTCAACCAATAATTCCTTAAGTCTTCTTTATTTCCCTCCATTAAAATGGTATCATAATATATCCGAGACCGCTCATCTCTCTCCCACTCTGACATTTATTTTATGTTCTTTATGTTAAATAAATATTGTAATAATATACAACCTTGGCATATTCCATTTTGAATCATTTAGTTCTGTTTTGTCACATCCTGATCATTATATGTAACCTTCATTGGGCAGATGAAGTGATCCAGTAACTCATTTTTGAAGAGCTATTCACAGTTGTAGGATATATAATTGAAAACAGTGGTGGTTTCCTCCCAGTGTTGCCACTGGTTTGCTGATTGTGTGCATGCACACATGCGCACAAGCATGTGTGTCCACATTCCCCCTCTGTGCATGCGCGCCTACTGGCATGTGCCTACTGCATATGGGCGCGCCGATCATATGAGAGGACTCTTTGATCCTCTCAGCTGGTTGGCATACATTTTTTAGCTACCAGTAGCTAAAAAAAGTGTGCTAACCAGCTGAGAGGATCAAAGAATCCTCTCAGATGATCGGCACATGTTTTTTAGCTACCAGTTCGATTGAACCGGCACATTTTTAGCTCAAAAAAGTGCCGGTTCTGTAAAACCGGTAGCGAAAAAACATGCACAGATCATCTGAGAGGACTCCCTGACACTCTCAGATGATCTGCGCATGTTTTTCAGCTACCGGTTCAGCCAAACCGGCACTTTTTTAGCTCAAACTGGCCGAACTGATAGCTAAAAAATGTGCCGATCATCTGAGAAGATCAAAGAATCCTCTCAGATGATCGGCGCGCACATGCGCAGTAGGCACATACCAGTAGGCATGCGCATGCATGGAAGGGAGGGGAAAGTGCACACACACGGGCGGGTTTTAGCTACCGGTTCGGCTGAACCAGTAGCCATATTTTTTCTACTGGTTCACCCGAGCAGCAGTTTTTTGCTGCTACCAGTTCAGCCGAAACAGTGAGAACCGGTCAAATACCACCTCTGATTAAAGTGAGATTGTTCAATATTCCAAACATTATTTAACACGGGTCTCATTTAGTATTGGAATATAAGTAAATCTTTTCCTAGTCCATGGCCATCCTGTGATTTCCATATGTGGACTACCCATACTAGAATATCCTTTGATATAGATAAAAGATTCTAATGACAAAGAGTTTCATTATAAGTTATGTAAAAATAGTTCCACTCCCCAAATTATAGGATCATTTTTGGTTTGTTTGTCTACAAGTCAGTCTTGATTCCAATCAATTACCCTGCACGGTGGGATTTTTTTTTTTGACATTTTCAGGTGTGGTTTTCCCCTTACCTTTTGCTTAGGTTGAAAGAGTGACTGACTCAAGGGCACCCAACTGATTTTCTGCCTAACGTAGAATTGGAACTCTTAGTCTCCCAGTTTCTAGCACAATGTCTTTAACTCCTATATGAAACTGGCTCTCACTATCTTAAATTTATACTACATAATTTAGGGATCTTAATATGATTCTTAAATATGATTAAATATCTTAAATATGATTCTACCTCCCATGAAAGTTTTTATACTATTTTTTTATTACATTAGATCCTAATGTTCCTGTGGAAACTTAAAACCATTTATGTAGGTTCTACAGTCTCTATGGTATAAATTGTATTCATCACAAAGTTAGCCTGAAGGAAAAGTAATGCTGTCTTAAAATTTTAGTCAAGTATCACACACCATAGAAACAAATATATTAAGAAATAAAGAATCACTTTGCACACCAGCAATTTAGATCATGTTTTAACATCACTAGACCATCACTTTGCTGAATCAGAGGCTGTGAAATCACCTTTTCAATACAAATGAAAAGGGGTGTGGAGCACTAGTGTGTAAATGACAGATCAGTTTAAATAAACCATGCCTACTAAATCTATCTCCCTTTGGCATCCATAGAGATATATTCCAGCAATGCCAGCTTTTCACACCAAACAGAAAAGGTCTATGTCTCCACTATTATCACTTTCGGCTACTTAGTCTATAAGTGAGGAATAAAAATAAAGTATCATCTCATGTATTGTTCCCAAATGCAGCTGGCACAAAATAGACTCAAACCATATTTCACAAAAAAAGAACTTACACATAATATTCCTCAAAATTATATAATAATTTGATTAAAGTGTTAAATAAAGCAGATTGCAAAGTGGAACATGTATTATTTAGAGCAGGGCTGCCCAAAGCATCAATCGCGATCGACTGGTCGATCGCGATCAGAGTTTGGGTAGATCGCTGGAGTGCCGGCGAGGAGCAGGGGGAGCATGCGCAAAAGGGTGGGGGAGCACACGAGCGTGCGTAGAAGGGTGGGGGAGCACGCGAGCGCACAAAGAAGGGTGGGGGGAAGGAGCACGCGCATGCACAGAAGGGTGAGGAGCGCACGCAGAAGGGGGGAAGGAGCGCGCGCATGCGCAGAAGGGTGGGAGCGATCGCTTCCTTTCCCTCGCCGGAGTAGCTTGCACACGGAGGAAGTGTGGGCACCTCTGATTTAGAGAGAGGAATGAAACTGATATAAAAATAATTTTATTCTCATATTAAAAACAAAGTTATCCCTCCTAATAATTGACATTGGAAGTGATTATAGTGGGAGAGTGTTGGCATCAAAAGAGTAATAAGCAGATACAGTGACTGGGTCTTCTGGTACTACATTATTGGTACTATCTTCCTTCGCCTGTGAGCTACCCCGGCTCACAGGGAAGGAACACGATCGACCTACCCTTCTGCACGTGCTCCCCCCACCCTTCTGCGCATGCGCACGCTCCTTCCCCCACCCTTCTACGCATGCTCGCGCACTACCCCACCCTTCTGCTCATGCTCCCCCTGCTCTTCGCCAAAGCGCCGGCGATCGATCAAAGCGCTGATCACGATCGACCTAGTCGATCGCAATCGACGCATTGGGCACCCCTGATCTATGGACTATGTATAAAAAGATAGGGACAATCCCAGTGATTGGAGCATTATTCTTTCTTGCTGAACCAAATCAATCCCTTAATTTACAAGGGAGCTGAGAATAATGAAGAAGTAGGGGTATAGTTGGAGTGCAAAAGGGAGAAATTTCAAGACATATCAGATCAAGCGGCGATTAATTCCTGATTGAAATCCTTCTCCATGTTTGCCTTCATATAGCCACACAAAGCAGGCCAGCATGTTTCTTCTATATGGTAATACATCTCAATCACCCAGATGTGATGAGAAGGAAGCAAGAACAATTGGTGGCTTATTTTGAGCAGCATATATAATTATCTGCAAATAAAATAATAAAAGCCACGCTTCAGTTGAACACCAGTGTTGGGGTCTGTTTCTAGGAAGGCAACCTCAGAAACTGCTTGTCTTCTTATTTGGGGGTATTTTTTTTCACGACGTCTTGATCCAAACAAGGTGTAAACAAGTGTGGAAAAATTACAGTCTGGCTTTTGGCCACTTCTTAATAATTATCAGTTACTACATCATAATTAAGGGAATTGATAGGGTTTTCTTGATTCCTATGAATGCCTAAAAGACACAGTTAAAAGCATTTTATGAAGCAACTCTCCCTTAGTTGGGGAATTCTGTGCAACTCTAAACCAGATTTAAACATTACAGTTTTGAGAAGGATGCACTAGACACATCTGACTAATAATGATTGTCCGGTCTATTTCAAATAGGTGTTCTGCTGTGATATGATGCTAACTTTAATTAACTACACCACTGAGTGGATGGGGCAGAATATGGTTCCGCTTGTTTTCCTGGTTATCCTAGTTTGTATCAATGCTTACTAGATCATGTGGTGAGATTAGGTTTGGTTTGAAGTGGTAGTGATCTTTGTTTGACCACATCCAGAAAGTGACATTGGGGGACTCTGACACCTAGATCTACAAGATTCCTCTCATCCCCCCATGCCATTCAATATCTGTATAAATTATTCAGGGGATAGTATGCAATATGGTATGATGATTACTAACTAATTCATCCAATGCCAAAGAACTATCAGTATTCTAGCATTTGGTCACCCTGAAAAAGAAGGGCCACCACCTGGCACTGTTCTTATATCATCAACTATCACTGAATTAAAACATGCCTGGTATGACATTTGTACAATTATGATCAATTTCAATTCTTCCTGCAGTAGTCAAAATATGCACTAGTCAGTATATGACCATGTCTTGATTATTTTTCTGTCTTGAATATTCCAGTATGATCTACATATATTTGAAAAGTGTCTTGTGCAAAATGCACTAGTTGGGCTACTAACCATTGCAAGTTTTTTTAAAAGAATGGCTTTTAATTTTTAGCCAATTCTGGTATTAATCTTGTACTTTCTTAAATATTTTAAAATGAAAATATGGAATGCCTTGAATACACAAATGAACAGAAAGAGGAAGGAAGGAATTAATTCTGAACAGTTCATCCAAGTTGATAGTGAAAGAAAGCATTCTGTTATTTCTATTTCCAATGATATTATAGGTATTTTTCCAAATATTATATTTATTGTGGGTACAGCATCAACAGATCCTGCCAGCCTCAAAGACTCTAACCCATAAAAAGATAATGCTCTTTCATGTCCAGTTTGACTGCTGGAGATTACTTAGACATGCCTATATAGTTTTCTAGAAGTGATTCAACATTGCCTTCTGCCCATGATTAATTTTAAAAATAATTGATAGAGATCTTCCAGAGTTTTGGGTTAATAAATTAACAATACCAATATCCCCCAATTTATAAAAGTTATTCTGAAAAAAAGGTTTCTCTGATGTCTAACTTCTTTGGAGCAAAGGGTTTTTTGTTCTTGGGATTTTTGAGTTTTGAAAGTGAAATCTTCCATTTTTAATATTATCTGTTTTCTTGATTTTTCAATATTGTTGCTTAAAATACCATTGCGTAAAACCAAGTTCAGTTCTTGTTGTTGAATGAAGCTTAATTGCACGGATTGTTTTAGTCATTGTGCTGGGCAAAATATGCCAGAGAAGGGGACCGCAATTGGTGGAGAAGTCAGATCAGCCTCCAGTTACTTAGGTTGCCTGACTGATGTCATGGGTGAGGCTAAATGCAAGGAATCCCCAGTCTCCTCCAAAAGTGCCATCTCTGTGCAGAAAGATGTGAGAAGCTTTTTTTTTACTTCTTTCTGCATAATGAATAATCATGAACTAGGTAGATAGTACTTCCTAAATAGTCTACTTAGAGCACTTTTGTCTACAATTTTTGTACCTTCCAAGAGTTTCCAGAGTATAAACCGGGAATCTTTCATTTCAAAGCAAGTTCTCTTCATTATCTTTCATTATGTTCAGCAGTCAACTTTCTAGCCTGTTTGCCAAAATATTATTGGCAGATTACTTTATTATAGCTTCTTTCTCAAGACTGATAAAATAGCTTGCTTTGACCTTTATGTAGTGAACAAATCTCCAGGCTTTCTCAGCATGGACTCATTTGTAGAATGAACCTAATACTATGAAAATGGTTCTTCTTTCTGATTCTGGATTAATGTCCTTCAGATGCACTTGCAGTATCTATATTAAGAGACCTTTCAAGGATATATTTGATCCTATTTTTTACACTAAGTAATCTGAAGACGTTTAAAACAGTGACTGGTGTCCTATTAAGTCAGAAGAATTGTAATCAGGAGTCATTATAAAAATAGATGATATACATAATGCTTTTATGTGAGGGATATTCTTTTTTTTAATTTTTTTAATTTTATTTTATAAACCTTTATTAAAGTTAACACATTAAAATACAGTTTTTAAAAGAAAATCAATGATGAACAATATGTACAATTCGCAATCTTCCTTGACAGTACCGGCATATCTCAATATTTACAAATATATTTGTCATGTTTTCCAAATTCTTTATCGTTATAATTACCTCTACTTAATTTCCTAGCCATTCCTATTTCTTTTCTTTTTTAAAAAATAATTTTTATTAAGTATTAACTTTAAAAACCAAACAATACAATCCTTATCGCGTGCAACAAACATTTTTTCATTGCATGAAATGCAGTAATTACGTATTCTTATTCTTATCCTATTCCGGCTA
>JAOYMU010000283.1:40453592-40464279 GCA_025802295.1 Psammodynastes pulverulentus
AAAGACTCGGGGTGGTTCGATTCTTGTCGAAAGTTGCTTCATCATATACTATAATTAAGCAAAAACATTGGAATAACATTATCTAACTTCCCATATTTCCTATAGCATGCCAATTTAGAATGCTGTAAAATTATTCTCTTAAATTTAGTAGATCAGTCAGCAGAAAATACCAATGTACATAACTACACAATTATGTCAGATTTGAAAAATCTTGTGTCAGAATTCTCACTACAGTTCCAACTTGTGTAATTTTATACTTGTGTGTATTGCAAAGTGAATTAATTTCAGTGTGACCAGAGGAAAACAGACGTGGACTACTGATTATTAATTATTAGTTATCAAACTTACTGTAACCTTAATTTAAAATAAAAACAGATTTATTGACTTCAAGCTCTAAATAAACACAAACATTCATTTGTTGCCATAGAGAATTTTTTTTATCTTGTACTCAAAAAAAAAATGATTACCGTACTATTTTAAATATGTGGGAGTTTTGACAAATTTGGCATAGATACTATAGTTGGAAATGACTTTTGGGAAGTTAGATTACATCATTTAGAATAGTTACTAAAAACTTTAAAAATTATAGCTTCTAAAAAGTTAAATTGACAAGAAAGGTATTGTCATATAGCAGTATTTCAATAACACTCCTGGAATTTTCATTTATATGATATTTTTGATGGATAGATACTTTTGTATATTTGTTAGTAAACCATCTACTGCTGCTTCCCTTGATTCTACTTATATTTACTATCCCAATCAACTCCACCCTATTTTGATCTAAAAAGCCTCTCATTTCCAGTTAGAACTTGTTCTATAGAGCTGTTGCCCTGTCTCCCAACACAGTTCTAAGTATCTATATTGGACATTATCTTTTTGAGTAATGTAATGTGGTAGCTGATAATTTCAAATGTTAGAACAATTAATCAGTAGAACAACTTGCCTTCAGAAGTTGTAAATGTTCCAACACTGGAAGTTTTTAAGAAGAGATTGGATAAACATTTGTCTGAAATGCTATAGGGTCCAAGGTCCCTTCCAACTCTGTTATTCTATAAATGGAATGGTAAGCAGAGAATATACAGAATGAAAATGCAGAACTCTAAGTGATATCCTGATAAAACTGTTAATCATTTGGTTCTAATCATCCTACCTTTTCATTCCTACTAGCCAGCTGTAGAGAGCCAATAGTAAAAGTAACCAGATTAATCTGGAAGAATAATCTGGAAAATATTAGGAAAATATCTTTTAAGGAAAAATGATTGTTTTAATAAATGTGTGAATTCTATAAGACATGTGGATAAGCATTCAGTAATCAGCAAGCAGAAAGAGGCCCCAACAGCACAGGAAATATAACTTAACCACAATGAGCTATCTGAATGAATATGAAACTCGCAGCATGTCTCTTCTATGTTAGGTTTTCTGTGTAAACTAGCGGATGTAGAACCACATATGAAAAAACTATGTTCCTCTTGTCAGCATCTTGTCAGCTTCCTGAAACACACAGAAGGGGTATAAAGATTTTTGGATTTTATATTTTTTTCATTCATGGTGCCAGCTTTATTGGCCTTTGAATCTTTGCGCAAATAAACCAATTCTGATCACCCAGGAATTCTCTGTCTGTCTCTGAATTCTACAACAGGTGAGTCAAGTGAGGGTCATGTGATGGGTCTTCTGATGGTCAAGTGTGAGTCATCAGTGAGAGGGTTGTGATGCATCTTGTGATAGGGAGGTTACATCAGATCAGGATCATTGGGAAGTGAACTGCTGGTGGGAGGGGGTTGCATGGATTGGTTGAGAGTCGATGCTGTCTCTGATTGGCTGTGTGGTTGGATTTGGATTCTGAGGGGTTCATAGGTTGGTTTTAGATCAATGTGTCTTTGATAGTATTGCTTGTGGAGTGCCAGGTTTCAATGAACTCACAAGTGTGGCGGGTGGTAGCGTGGATCTTGGTTTTTAACTGATGTGATGTTTGTCCACATAGAATTGGTTGCAATGATTACAGTTGATTTTGTAGATTGTATTGTTTCTTTCATTCTTGTGTATAGTTGTCAGCAGCCAAGTATGATCCTATTGGTTTGAGGTCTGCAAAATGGTTTCTTTTAACCTGGTATAATATAATTACTGTATGCTAGATCTTTTATTTTTATTGAATTTTTAATTCTCAGCTAATAAAAAGTAATAATTTTAGACTGATTTGAGATTATATTACATTAAAACACCTAACATGTTTTTGTAATATCATTTTATCTGTTTTATTTTGGATAGTCATTGATGATATTAAAGGAATGCAAACCCCAACCATGCTGAGTCATATTCCTATAGATTTTCCAGATGCAGGGACATTTCAATATCTAGTTTTGAATGAGATTATATTTGCTAAGATAGTACACAATTTGGGATCTTTGTGGATTCTCAGGTCCTGTTCAAAGAGCAACTGATAGCTGCAGCCAGAGGCCTTCTTTCATGTACCAATTGTACCTGTTCCTGGACTGTGAGGGCCTTTTCACAGGCTATGGTTATGGTTATCTTGCAAGAGAACTTCTACAGAACATGTACACAAAGCTGCCCTTGAAGACCACTAACTCTACAGATATTCAAATGGCCCAGAACACCTTTAAATGAGTCTTGAGGATCTAGTTTGGTCTCTAGGATGGGATGTATAGTTTATGTGGAAAGTTTCATGCCTTTTTAGGTAAAAAGTTTCATTTTAGTGGGTTAACCATCTTTTTTTTATTGTTGGATGCTGTTCTATTTCTTTAATTTTAAATGTGTGTTTTCCTGCAGACTCACCAAGTAGTGAGTGGCTTTAGAATTGTGAATTATATCAATCAATCAATCAATCACATTAAAAATAAAAATAGCAATTCCTCTATTTTCCTTCCCAAAAAATCTATGACTCACTATCTTGTGCAGAGATTTTGCACTTTTGCAAAATTGTTAAGCTGTTCAAGTAAGCAAAAGGGAATGAAACATTTATCTCTGTCAGGTAATAATTCATCTTCTAAGTAAGCTTTAATTCAGATTTTTACAATTAATTAACCATCAAGTTAATCATTATACACATAAGGCATTTAAATTAATCTATAGAGAATGATGGGAAAAGAATAATGTTTTGAAGATTCATTTCAAATTAATTATTAGATTAATGAGTATTCCACAAGGGCAATTGTGTGATGACCTCCTCTGATGACTTAAGGAAAAGCATATCTATCTACATAATGAGGAAACAAAGGGAGTGACATATTTCATTGAGAATGCTCTATTGATTTCAAAGGATTAATATACATTCAATTTATCCATTTTCTATAGCTTAAAATGATAAAGTATGAATACATTTGGCATTTAAAGATTCTATTTGATAAAACATTCTGTGTTTGTGTTCGTAAAGTTTCTCTGGGTGAGCTAGCTGCATGAGCATTTAGAACTGTCTTCAGAATTTGGTTTATTCTCCAGGCCTAAAATTATCACACAACCTGTTATACTTCTGAAGTATATAAATGTATAAAGATTGTGTAATCATGATTTAGGTTCCTCAGAATGCAATGATTTTCCTACCTTTTTGTTTTCCTTTTACATAAATGCTACAGTCACTTGTATTTTTTGTTTTACCCACTTTCAGTGACTATTAATAGAAGACAAATGCAAATAGGAAAGATAATCTAAAATGTCCTTGTATAAATATCTTACTTTCCTGAAATGTTTAAATAGCCTAAAGTGTATTTTTAACATTTTTAATTGCTGTTTCATTTACTTGTCTCTCTCAAAAATATATCAAATAGACCTAAATTCACCATGGGTTTTGGATGGGCAAAAACTGCTAATCCCAGAAATTGATACATTGGATAATATTATTAGATCAATTGTGTTTAATCTCCCCAATATGGTAGTGGAAAAAAAATAGGAAGCATTCTTCATGATCATAATGAGTACCATGTTCCTCACAGTTATGGGAAAAAAGCAGTAGCAACATAATAGACATAAAGTTTAGGATGCAATTCATCAAAAGGAATTTAGGTTCAGAAATATAGTTAATATAAAAGATGTTCTGAAAATACTGGTATACCATACTGAATAGCGAACTCATTTAGTTATTTGATACTTCTTCATGAGATGGGAATATCTCCTCTCTCTCTGTGTGTGGGTATGTGCGTGTTTGTGTTTATTTGTGTGTGTGTGTGTGTGTGTGTGTGTGTGAGAGAGAGAGAGAGAGAGAGATTATTAAATAAATAAATAAATAAATAAATAAATAAATGATAGTCTGCAGAGAACCTGAATTTATTGTCTTTGCTAAAGATACAGGACAAATTATTGAGCCTATGTAGACATTTTCACAAAAGGAATCTATCTGAAGAAAACATGAAGCATTGATAGTACCCACCTGATAATCCTTAAAGAAATGTGAAATTGGTCTCTTCTTAGCAAAAATGTATATAATTTGTCCATCAGATTGGGCTCTCCAGCAAAGGGACTGCAGGACATCTACCATGACACAAATTTTTGGACAGGGACCCAAGGAAGATCCAGGAAATGATATATTGGTTAAATAAATACATGTGCTAGAAATCTGCTAGAAGTTGCTTTCAAAGTTAGAATAATTGATCATATAAGAATAAGCCTTGCAAAAAAGAAAATTAGCTTGGATCCCATAAACGTAAATCCTGCCTCACCAAATTTATAAAGAAGTTCAAAAGTGTCAATAAGAACATGAATGAAGGCAGCCCTGTTCACGCCAAACGTTCGGATTTTCAAAATATCTTTTAGAGAATTCTTCATCAAAGGTTCATGAGTAAACTCAGAAGTCTTAGGATCAGAGGACCTGTCTTTTAAGAGCTTGAAATAATTATAAAGCAGACAGAAAAGAATAAGAATAAATTAGTCATTTTCTCAATACAATCAGGGAAGAAATCACATATCCCCAAAAATTGTATTATAACTAGTGCTTTTTAACTCATAGTTGAAGCAGAAAGCTAATCAGATTTGTGGACAAGGCCAAACAACTGAGGTGGTGAAAGCCAAAAGTGATTATGAAGATGTTTTTAATACATTGCCCTACTGTAGTCATACAAATGGCAAAAGTATCTCAATTTATGTAAGGGTAAAATGATTTTAGGGCAGAATATTTTACATTAGGGCAAAAACCTAATTGCTCATGTATACACACCAGTAGTCCTAAGCTATTTACATACCATAATTAAGAAAACTATCTTGGTGTCATAGTGGATGCCTCAGTGAAGATGTTAATAAAGTGAAAAAGACAGCTTGTATGCTAAGTATCATTAGGAAAAAGTGCTACATAAAAGTGTTAATACTATAATATACTTAATGCTCTTTTTCAAATTTGGAACAATGTACAGTTCTGATCACATTTGAGCTCAGATATATCCTGCCTTTTCAGAAAGTGTATGTCCTTAGTAACACCATACACTTTGAGATTTTATTAACCCCAATTTTGCCAAACTTTCATAAATATTGAAGATGGGGGGAGGGATTCTCCTGGGCTTGTCAATCAGGTAGTTAATTGGAGCAAATGTCATTGTGATTCTGAGTTTATTAAAGATTGGTTTTATCTTTACTATCTTTATAAGATCTTTTATGCTGTTTTGATGTTATTTCAGGATTATGTTTTACATACTAGAACTGTTATGGTGAGATGGGCAGCCACACATATCAAATCAAATCAAAGTAGGAAAGAGGAAATTAAAGTGATCAGCAAGCATGACACCTATGAGATAATGGATAGTATACTTTTATTTTTAGCTTGTAGAAAAATCAACTGAAGGGAGATGTAAATGAAGTATTTAAGTGTATAACTTTTATGGGTATCTGTCTCAAATAAAGAGGAAACAATTTTCAGGATCTGGTTGAAGAGACAAAGTATGGAATTGTCTGGTGTTAGCTTTCAGATTCAGAAGCTTATCCATCATTGGCAAAGTGGGTAGCAAATGATGATAGTTATGTGAAGAAGCAAATACAAGTAACAAAAGTGCTCATTCAAGGATTTTTTTTCTTGTTATGGACGTGAAGGCATTTTTTCCCCAATTATTCTATGGATCTTCATTGTTTTATCCTGAAAAGCTAGTTTCTGCAAAGACAATACAATATGCAACAATCCTCCCCTCAAATGACAAACAGAAAGCTGGCATCATCATAAACTACAACAACAAGCATAGAGTGTCCTTTTTTGCTCTTCCGAGGTGGTGGTTCCCCATCCAGATGCTAGCCTGGCCCAATTCTGCTTAGCTTTCTAAGTCAGCCAAAATCAGTCACACCCTATAATCTGCTGAGCTTTATGATGAATAAACAGTATTCAAGGAAGATGCCACAGCCATCTGTCTCCTGTTGTAATTGAGATTTAAATCTATATGTGTTTTATATTTATCAAAAAATTAAACAGTTGGTTTTAGTGTTGAATGACAGTTCCCTTGGAATATCTTCTTTGCATGTGGAAGGATAACAGCATTTTCATTATCTAAATACTGTAATTTTCCTTAATTTCTTAAGGCAAAGATAATTTATAATCCTAAAATATAAAAATCTGTACAAGGTGGAAATTCTATCTGTATATCTCCTCAAAACTTGTTTTGTAATTTCCTGAAAAATTATTCAGTAATCTATTTTTACAGCAATGCACAGATGCTACAGGCCATATATATGTAACTCATATTATTCAAAATAATTTACTTTGTTGTTAACTGTTGTCTGTGAGGAATGGACTACCAGCCTATTTAGCAAAAAGAGGAGTAAATCCAACCCAAACTACTTTTCCTGTTTTACCACAATTGCTGAAGTAAACATTTGATACAGCAGCATGAACATACCATAAAGCAGTGTGAAAATTCCTGCCCATGGAATGAAATAACTTTTAAGAATTAAAACAGTTCTTGTGATGGAATGCCCAGTTGAAAATAAGATAGTTAAGGGAAGAAACAGGATCATTACTAAAGAGATTGTTCAGTCAAGGGTGGAAGGCAGTATAAGAAAGAGACTCAGAACAACAACAACAACTGAGAGAAGTTTACTAACTGCATCTGAAATCATTTATCAATAAATTAAGTGGTTCTGCATTCAGATGTATAAACCAAGTTGTCTTTTATGAACATTTGACAAAATATTAAACAACATTATACATATTGATGCAGCTATTATCTGCAAATGCCAGGATTCAAATATTCATGCTATGCTCTTTGAGGGTAAGCATATTAGATAAACTGCAGGGTGAAAGTAAGAACCAGTAAGCAAAATAATGAAGGAGTTCAAAGGAAATCCAAGTAAGTCAAGTTTATTCCAGCACTGGTCATTATCTCTCTCCATATGTTCTGTCCTGGAAACTATCTTTGATCCTTCCATATACTGTCCTGTGTTCTTTACCTTTCTTTCTTTTTTTTGAGAAACTTATCAACTCCATCCAATCACAACTTGCTTAGTCTTTCTCTTCATCTCAAGCCATTAATTTTTCCTTCATATATTTATGATTTTATCCTCATACATTCACTCTGTATAACAAACCATCTCAATGTACTGCTTTCATACTATACCATTTTTAGCTAGGGCCAGTGGTGGGATTCAGCAGGTTCACACCTATTCGCGAGAACCGGTTGTTAACTTTCTAAGCAGTTCGGAGAACTGGTTGTTGAAAGAAATCTC
The DNA here is from genome assembly GCA_025802295.1 of Psammodynastes pulverulentus. NCBI lineage: Eukaryota > Metazoa > Chordata > Lepidosauria > Squamata > Psammodynastidae > Psammodynastes > Psammodynastes pulverulentus. Next base: position 40,461,237 of record JAOYMU010000283.1, read on the forward strand.
CTTTTGGTTTTTTATACTTTAGGGGCTAATCCTGTAAGGAAGGCAGGAATGAAACATTCTGGTATTGTTACTAGCCTAATCTTTATTGCCCTGCTTACAGAAACTGCCTCTTGGCTAACCCATATAACAGCTAAAGGTTCTTGGAAGTATGCTTACTGTCGCCTGAGCTCCACCCAGTCACATGATCACCCAGCCATGCCTACTCAGCTGGTCATTAGGGCAGAGAACCAGTTGTTAAATTATTTGAATCCCACCACTGACCCTAAGCACTTTGGCTATTGAGCACATTTAGAATTTTGAGACACTTGTGTGCATTCTCAGAAATGGCTGTCATGATAGAATGAGATATTATAACTCAGTGTTATTGTTTGTTCTGTTATGATTGTTTAAAACCTGAGAATATTATATAATAATATCATAAGAATCAACAGCATAATTTAAATTCAATACAGTTTTATTCACAAAGTTACTATTTATAGCAAATCAGCTTTTAAGATCTACTCTATGCCAAACAACTATTCTGTGTGTAAGGTCCCTACATATGAGATATAAATAAACTATAGTTAAATTTATTCTGTCCTCTCTCAATGTTCCAGGTTCTTAAAGAAACAGTAATCCATATATCATCGCAACTTCCCTTTTTGCAAAAAGCAAGCTAATAAAATCAAAAGCACATAAAAATAAATAATTAACTTAATCATAATGAATAACCAGCCACCAAGAGTTTTTTAAACCAATATCTTGCTTTTCCAGCATGTCATAAAATCTCCCATGTCCAATCACCATGCTACTGATAAACAATCTGGATTTTTCAAACATACCATACATGGTACCCGTTCAAAGGCTGAATCAGCATCTGTGGGGCCTCTCTAAAATTTAGCAACAGTGAATAGACCAAACAGTAGTAGCAACAACTCTAGACATGGTTCTCTGAACTATGTTATTAGTTTTTAAAAGATCTTCTTACAAGGCCACTGCTTGGAACAAGACAGTGAGAGACACAGGTGTTATGGCCAGAATTGCAACAAAACATTACTCTACACACACACAAATACACACACTTCCAGCATCATTTGAATTTCATAAACAGCTGGGAACAGCTGGGTCTATATTTGAAATATTTTATATTTATTTTGTGTCTTCAAGTCAGTATTAACTCCTAGCAACTGTCTGGACAACCCCTTCAATTTTTGGGACAAGATTTTGAAACTTGTTTACCTCCTTCCTAGAGCTGAGAAGAGAGTAGCTCAAAATTACCCAAATTTACCCAGCTTTCTTTATGTCTATGGCAAAACTAGAACTCACAGTCTCTCACTTTCTAGTCTGGTGCCTCAACCAATAACCAACAGGCTCTCTATACTTGAAATATTTTCAACTTATTCAAAGCCAAAATCTATTTTTATGTATATTATAGTACTCAGATGCTCTCTTCTGGGTATTGATTTGCAATAATATAGGGCTTCTATAGTGCCTAGGGCGCCTAGGAGTAAGAAACCTGAAGACCAACTTATTTTCTTCCACTTATAGTCCCTCTTGTGTTTTGGTGGTGATGAGAGGTAAGCTAGAATTGGAGGAAGTGACAGAGAATGAGAGAGGGTGATTGTTAAAGGCAGGATGTTTCCAGTCTATAGTTTATTATTTATCAGCAGATTTTATGATCTATCACTATTGCTGGATATGGAGGTAACTGAGACTTGCTGGGGGGAGGGGGAAATCCACTGATTTAAGAAACTCTGTTTTTTCTGTGATCACTGCTGTACTATTAGTAGTAGTAGAAGCAAACCAGAAGCAGAGGGAGAAATAGGGAGATGGAAAAAATGGACCGGGGGTGGTGCTGTTCAGAACTGTTGGAGATATTTAAGAACCTTATGCATTCATTGGGATGGATCCATCTGAACAGTTGACTGTTGTTATGACCTCCATATTTCAGAGACAACATCCTGACTAAGCTTGACAAAAAGAGCTCCTTGCTGGTAATAGTCTATTTAGCATGAAAGTCAGATTCCCCTGCATTAAAAACATTGTAAATAGGTTTCCTTATAGATGTGTTCTCTGGCATTCACAATCACTAAGCAGGAAAGCTAATTTCCTGTCTAATGTTTAATTGACTATTCTATTGTGTTATAAACAATAATTGAAACCTGGCTAAATTGTGAAGATACCATGGCAATTGTTTTGTCTACTGATTGTTATTACATAGTATAAGTTAGGCTCTTTTGATAAAATTGACTTTTCCATCTGTATTATATTATTGATCATTCACTTAAAATTTTGTTTAGATGTCCAATTGGGTTGATTTATCTCCACCTGAGGTAAATAATTATTTTGATTATCATAATCACAAGGCTTTCTCATTCAAGTTGTACCCACACTCTGATTGGAGAAACTTTAAAATCCCAGACATGGGACTACAAGCTATGTTAACATCTGAAATTTCCTGTCTTTTGGCACCTTTTAACTTAAAATACCCAAATTGAGAAAAGGCCAGTGTCCTGGATCTTGTCTGCCTTTATGATTTTGTAATTTTTTCCAACAATGCCATCTGGACTACTTTATTATCCAGTTTTCTTTGCGGGATGTATCAGCACACCGTCTGGTGCTTTGTAATATCATCTCCCAGCCAGAAAATCAAATTTCTCCAACATCCTTTCCCCAGCTTGTGTCCTCTTGCTGTCAGATATTAAAACTGGAAAGATACTAAAGTTGGCAGAAACCCTGAACATTTTCTTTATCACTACCACTTAACTTTCTGGCTTCTGTTGCAGCCAGGTGCTACCCCCTAAGAATCTTTTTTCCTGCTTCATCAGTATGTGCAATGCAAATCCAGGTACAGAAAAAGTACTGGAAGAGTCCCGCTGGAGGAAATAAAACTAGGTCTACATACATAGCTGCCCGTATTGCATCCACAGAAAATCGGCCTGCCGCCCTGTTTAGGATAACTCACTCCTTGCTGGAGGCAAGGGACAGGGAGGACCCCCTGCAGGGTAGAGCAGAAGAGTTTTCCAGATTTCTGCAGGATAAAATCACTCAGATCCGGGATGGC
>JAOYMU010000283.1:40503647-40514951 GCA_025802295.1 Psammodynastes pulverulentus
CATAACTAATAAAAATAATGTTGGAGACAAGGGACATCCTTGTCTCGTACCCGCTTCCAATTTAATCTCTTCTGTCAGTATCCCGTTCACCTTCACTCTTGCACTGCTTTTTTGATACAATTTCGAGATAACATGTATAAAATTATTACCAAAACCTAATACATCAATAATTATTTTAATAGTTTCCCATTGTACGGAATCAAAAGCTTTAAAGATGTCTAAAGATACTATACCTATTTTATCACCATTATATTCAGCTACATCTATAATATTTAATACTGTAACAATATACTGTAACAATTTAATAGGCTATATACTTCCTTGGGATCTCCAAGTCCAATGCTGCATCCATGTTTGGAGGGCCTTCCAGAAGGCCAATCTCACTGGGGCAGAAGTGGGGAATAATATTCCAGTTATTTTTGTTTTATTAGTGTTCAATATAATATTGTTGTAACTTCATGAGGTGTATTAATAAAAGATGGGACATAAATGCAATTAGTAATAAATTTAAAAATAAATAATAGCATATTTTAAAACCATAGATAAGGACACTATATAGATGAAATATAATTAAATTGCATCGGTATAAAATTCAAAATTAAATACATATACACTATCAAACAATTAACGTGATATGCCCAGTACCTTCCTATAGACATACTGCAATTTTAACTGTGAACATCAAGAAATGTTTTACAAACAGCACATAAATATACACAACACTGTATCTAAATATTTAGAAAGCATTCGTGTCTTTCAAAACATATTCAGCATTAATTTAATTAAAATTATGTAACTACTTTTTCCAGGTTTTAAACAGCAGGAAAAGAAAGCATTCTACTCCATGCAAGAAGTGATGAAAGCAAAGAACAATGTTAAAAGGGGGAAAAGGTACATTTTTTAGAGATGAATCTGCTCATACAATACAAACTCACAGCAAAGCAAAGCAAAGTAAGTTTTTCTCCTATATAAATGTGGCACTCTGCTACAGAAAATGTTTGTAGGTTTACGCATAAATTCAAAATTAGTAGATGTTTACTAGAAGACAAAATCACAGAAGGAAATATTTGATTTTTACCTTCCAAATTACAAAGTTAACAAACATAAGGAGTCAAAACAATAATTTACTAGTATTGTTAAAACTTATTTTAAAGGTATTTCACTAGTAATGCTACTTATTAATTTGTTGTTTTTCAAGATGTTTAAAACCACTAAATTAAATTCTCTAGCTAAAATACAAAAAATCTATTCAGACTTAAATCTTTAGATTTAAGATTTGGGGTATTACAGAACAGTATTTTGGTAATATGAAAAAGAATACCTAATTAGTGCCATTTACTGGAATTCGAGAGCTACTGTCCTTTAAACTGTAATTTCTCTAGCTCATCTATTCGTATGTATTCAAATTCCAGCAATTAAAAAATTAAGAATTTAAAAATAATGACATAAAAATAGTTTGCACTTTAAATAACATTTGGAAGAAAACAAAATATGTAGATTATGGCGAATTTGGGACAAGATAACTGTATTTATATGAAGGTGTTATCTTTTTTTAAAAAATGATATACTGTAATATGTATAATTCTAAAACTATCTCAAAGTATATACATGTATACATATTTAAAATGAAATGGTTAAATGTATTCTTAATGTCTTAATTCAAAAACTGTAAATATATAAATCATATATACTAATATATTACCTAAGCCAATTTCATGTCCATGTCATTTATCAGTTCCAGTATCTCTGAATAATTTGCCTTTATGACTATTGATATCATAAAGAGGAGATGCAGGGTATGAGAGAAGCCGTCTCTCCCCAATGGGACTACCTCATTCCACTTGTGCCAACAGAAGAGGCCCTCTATGGATCATTATCTGCTAACAAATTGATGTAGGCGGGGTCAAGAAGAAGTCTTTTCCTGTGGCCCAAACACTGTGAAACATTTTACCCCAAGAGGTGAGAATTGCCCTCTCTTTTGGCATTCTGGAAGAGTATTAAAACCTGACTTTGCCAGTTAGTCTGAGGCCCCAAGGGAGTGCTCACCGCTTGGTTGCTGGCTGATGGGGTAAAAAGACTTCATCCCCATCCCGATCATCTCTTAGCTCTCTTAATTTCAATTTTTAATAATATTTTAATCTGTGTAGATTTTAATGTTTTAATATTTTAATTATTTGTTTTATAATTTATAAGCCACCAAGAGTCACCTTGTAGGGAAGAGGGGCAGCATAAAGATTTGATAAATAAATAAAACAGATGAGAGCTTTTTCTACTGCTGTGAAGCATGTTGCCTATTTTCCTTCCACCATTAATTAGCTCTTATATCCATACTTTCATTTGGAACTTCCAATATGGTAACATGGTAGAAAAGTGTTATTTGCTACTTCACTGGTTATCCAAGTGGAAATGTTGTCTATACATGTTCACAGGCATTCAAATTGAGGGGAAGCTTCCAAAATAATGACAGGCCTTCCAAAGACTAAGTCTGCATCAACATTTTGAAGATTCTTCACATGCACCAATGTGCTATGTGGATTACCCTTTATGAATATTTTATTTATTTATTTATTTATTTATTTATTTGTTATTTATTTATTTATTTATTTATTTATTTATTTTGTCAAGCATGTATTAGATAATAGATATAAGAGTAGATATGATTATTAATACATGAAATGGATACTAATAAATGGGACAGGGATCATAGGCACATTTGTGTGCTTATGCATACCCCTTACAGACCTCTTAGGAAAGGGTGAGGTCAACAGTAGTCAGTCTGAGGTTAAAGTTTTGGGGGTTTGGGGAAGAAACCACAGAGTCAAGTAGTGTATTCCAGGCATTGATCACTCTGTTGCTGAAGTCATATTTCTTGCAATCGAATTTGATGTGGTTACCTTAAGTTAGTATCTATTGTGTATTGTTGTGGTTGAAACTGAAGAAGTCACTGATGGATAGAACTTTGTAGCAGATAATTTTGTGAACTATGCGTAGATCTAGGTTGTCTAAGACTAAAATTTCAAGTCTGGTAGCCTAAGGTATTCTGTTGCGAGCAGAGGAGTGGAGGATTCTTCTTGTGAAATATCTCTGGACTCTCTCAATTGTATTAATGTCTGATATGCAGTGCAGGTTCCAGACAGATGAACTGTATTCGAGAATTGGTCTAGCAAATGTTTTGCATGCTCTAGTTTGCAGTTCAATATTACCAGAGAAGAAGCTCTGCAAGATTAAGTTAACAACTCTTAATGCCTTTTTGGCAATTTTGTTACAGTGGGCTCTGGCACTTAGATCATTAGAGATGAGTACTCCAAGGTTCTTGACAGAGTGAGGGTCATCTACAAGGTCATGTCCGTCAAGTTTGTATTTTATTTTCTGAATTATTTTTTTTTTGCCAATATGTAAGTCAGAGCATTTGTTGGTTGAGATTTGAAGTTGCCACTTGTTTGACCATTCTGACAAATAGTCAAGGTCTTTTTGAAGGGTAGCAGCATTGTCAGTGGTGTTGAATACTTTTACATCATCAGCGAAGAGAACGTAGTTGCTTTTGATATGATCACAAAGGTCATTTATGTAAAGTATAAAGAAAGTTGATCCTAGAATGCTGCCATTTGACCATTTGTTGCCTGTTTGACAGAAATGCAGCTATCCAATTATGCAGTTTTATATTTTATATTTTATATAATTATATGTTGAACATTTATCCTTTTCTTTTGCATTTCAAGGAGATTTCTGCTTGATTTACAAAACTAGCAAATACGAAGATAAAAGTTATAACCCAAAATTGTGGAAATAGAACAAAATAGTGGGTTAAATTAGTAAAATAATTTTAAAAGAAATTTTTCATTTACAATAGCTTGTAAGAACTTTGCATTCAATTGATTATTATTCTTAAAATGGCACTTAATATTTCCTATGATCAAACATATTGCCCCTCACCAGATTATAGTATCCCTTGATAAAAATATAGTGCTAAACTATTTAAGACTGTTGCATTTAGAGAAAGTAAAGTGCCTATTTATTTATGAACTAAAAATACAATCACATTTATCAAACCCTATATAGACGCTAAAATGGTAACCCTTGTTACCAATTATTGTTTTAAAAAAAGCAGTGATGTATAATATAGTTTGAAAGACTTTCAGCTTAGTTGGCTTTAAAAAGCTGATTCCTTAGCAAACCACGGCCTATTATTTCCTGTAGCAGAGATGCCTACTCTAGTAGAAAGAACCTCCATATGCATAACCACAAGTAGCACCCAGTCAACCTGAGGGAAGCCCACAGGCTTGCAGGGCCACTGGCTGGCTCTTTGTCACCAAATGCAGTAGGTTGAATGCAGACATCACTGTAATATCGTCACCAACACAACCAGAGGCAAAGAACAGGGGCAAGAGCTGAGTAAGGGAAAAAAAGATGAAAATGAAATTAAAACTTCAAAAAATTAGATACATTCATAGCAAAAATGATTTATGAATTTTTTCTGAAAGGAAACATACAGGCTTAATAATACAAATACACATGTATTAAATGAGTTTCTCGCATTCCTTACACAACAAACTAGGAATTATTCCCAAGAAATAAAGCAACTTACAAACATATATACGCAACAATTTTAAGAAAATGATTTGAAAATGATCACATAAAAATTTCAGAAAGAAACATGGTATTTTGTTCATTTATTATTTTACAGTTAGTTTATATCTAAGTTCTAAAAGTTTTAAAAATAAGGAACTTACTATTACAGAACAATTAGTACCTTCAAGTAGTTGAATTTTTAATAATATCCTCTTCAATTATGCATGCAGCAAGACCTTTTATAAATGAAAAAGAATTCCATGTGCATTGGACTGAACTCCTCAGAAGAATGGATAAAATCAATCTAAGGAAAGTTATATGTGAGGCCCATATTAAAGCTGTTCTACATAATGACAACTTGCTGAGTTACATATTTTTGTGATTGTGGACCCCTGATGTAGTGGACAAGTACATTGTACAAGAATCATACACAATTTCTTGTGCTGCACCCATCTACTTTAATGTTTGTCCAGAATAGAATGCATTACAAAGTTTCAAATATATTTATATCAAAAACTGATAATTATTATTTGGAAGTGCTATCTATTTCTCTTGCTAATTTTCTATAGGATAATTGATCAAGCCAGATCGGTACAGAAATATGATTTGTAGGCACTGTAAACAGCAAAGCTGTTATAAACCAATAATATATCAAGAGAGTGACCTGAATGATTTTTTTAGACTGGATTTACAAAAGAGGCTTGTAAAAATTTTGAGAAATATTGTGTAAAGGGACAAAGAAGAAATGAAATCAAATCTACAGCATTGTTTAAATAGACTCAAGAGTAACATTGTTAGAACTAAAAGGAAGGAATATAAAATTGGTTTATTTGATCAAGGTTAAGGTATTTTATTTCTGGTAAACCTCAATGGACTTTCATTGCATTAAACTATTAGGGAATGAAGAGATACTAACATTGTTTATACTTGTGATGAACTCAAATGTCTGTACGTTTACTTTGTTTCCTTGCTATATTCTTACTTTTCTTACTCTTTTCCTTCTGTGAATTAACAGATAATCTAAAATCCTCCATTATCAAGCTGTAATTGATAAGAGATCAGCAGCTGCCTTGTTACCAGCTAAGCAGCTAACTTTTTACCTTGCATTTGTACTGTTCTGTGAGCTGAGTATCTTCAGCTTGAACTTGCTTTACAATGATCAGCCTTAAACTCTTTTAAAAAATCACTAGAATATCAGTAAATGCCAACAATAGCAGATCAGATCACATTCCAACTGTAGTTCATCTGCCCATAGGTGTCAGCAGCAAAGCAAGATAAGCTACACCTGGCATGACATCATAGCACAAAACCCCTCCTTTCTGTATCTGCAATATGATACTGATGAAAGGTGGAGTATTCATAACAACACCACTGTGTGTGCCCATATATTTTGTAAGCACATCTTGTTGGGCCAGCCCAACCAGTTTGTTTTCTGTTGGCAACTGTCCCTGACTAACTGTGAGCAGACTAGCTCAAGTTGCTGGAATATTTTTTGCTCGTAAGGTATAATGAAAGCATTATTTTATTTACTTACTAGCTGATAAACCGACGTTGCCTGGGTATTTGTTTATCCAGATCCTGTATTAGACAGGAAAAGGAATGAATTATATCTATAGTGTCAAATCAAAGTAATTTTATTTACAGGGTTGTAAAAGTACATAAGTACAGTATACAAAATTATAAAGTAAATTTTTTCACAAATTCACTATAATATTAATTTAACACAAAACCTGATGATAAACAACATTTTTAGTTTCACCTCCAGGAGCAAGAATAAATAAATTAATAGGTGAACCCACTTTTGAGCAAGCAACATTGTCTGTGGTGATCTCAAATCCACTCCGCAGTACTTAATAGACTGACTCTGTGACTTGTTGATCGTGATGGAGAACGCAAGTCTTACTGGAAATTGCAGCCTCTTAAAGTTAAAAGGGAGATCTGTCAGTATGAGTGGTATCCGTGGCATAAAAATTGTTTCACTCTCTCCCTTTCCTGTTAAGATAGTCACTTCAATTACATTGCCCAGCATCTTCTTTACACACAGCCTTGTGCCATTGCAAAGTTTTGGCAGGTTGAGGTTTCTTAGTAAAATAATTGGAGATCCCACTTTAAGTAAAAGACGATTTGGTGGCAATCCTGCCGGATCAAGTGAGTTTAGGAACTCTGGTGGAAAATTGACAAACTCATCGGCATCTACTATGGTATAGATAGACTTGTGTTCAGTGACTACACCTGGTAACATGGCAAGTATTTGATTGTTTATTTTGTGGATGTCTTCATTTTTAGGAGCCAGAATGGCCCTGTCTCGCAACCAGTTGAAATTGTGATAGTTTTGGAAAACAGCCGGATAGACTGCATCTATTAGATCTGCGTTGGACGAAACCAGATTACAAAAATCGGATGGCAATTTTATCTTGCCAGAAGATTTGACTGCTAATGTTCCTTCTCCGATCTGCAGTAGTTTGTTTGAGAAAATTGGAGCACTGTCATCCCCCAGATACAGTCTCATGTTTTGGTTTAAAGTTATCTTTCACACATATCTCCACAAAAATGAATGTTTTAAACATGCATGGATCTCATCAGCTGGTGTTGACTTTGGGATGACAGACAGAGTTTGACGAAAGTCTCCACAGAGGAGTACAAGAGCTCCTCCCATCAGATTGTTGTTTCCTGTCAGATCTCTCATAGTGATGTCAAGGACCTTTAGAGCTTTCTTGTGAGCCATGGTGCATTCATCCCATACGATTAATTTACATGTCTTGAGCACTTGCACCCAACCACTTGCCTTGCTTATGTTGCAGGTAGGATTTTCCTGCCTGGCGATGTCAAGTGGCATAACTGTGGAATGGCTGTCCTCCCTCCTTCCATTAACGTCGCTGCAATTCCTGAAGAGGCAATGGCAAGAGCAACTTCTCCCTGAGCCCTGATTTCGGCGAGAATTAAATTAGTTAAAAATGTTTTCCGTGTTCCCCCAGAAACATCAAGAAAAATGATACCACCTTGTTGTTTTGCTAGCTGATCCATGATCATTTTGTATGCTTTTTTCTGATCTTGATTTAGAAGTGGCTTCTTGTCCGCGATATATGCACTAAGCTGTTCGACATTGTAGTTCTTTTCTTGTATGTAATCTGTGTGAAGTACTTCGTGCCGGTCTCATAGTGGTGCAGGCAGGCTGAGTTGCAGTAATGTTTTATTGATCATGGCCATACATTTGTCCTCAAGAATAATCAAAGCCTTGTTGAAAATGTCCAGATCAAACGTAATTTCTAATGTTGGATTTTCCCTCCAGACTTTGGCGAGTATATCCTCACTTAGGGGCTCCTTATATTTTTTCCATAAAGTGTTTGGATTCAATGGACTGCATGTAGTCAATATTATAGCAAACAGGTTTCTGAGGGAGGGAGATTAATTTGGCTCCTCACAATGTGTAATCCCAGTGCTGATCTCCTTCCAGTAAACCCAACTTCTGACAGGCCTCTCTAGGTGTCTGGCATACTTCACTGTTTACTGTTCTTAGCTCCGCAAAAGATGTTGGTCCTTGAACTGAGTGAAGAAGCATCCTAAGGAAATAGCAGTATTATTGGGGTGAACTGTGTACACACGACCCAAGGCGTTGCTTGCATGTACATCATGTCCAGGGACGGGCTGGCCAACTTTTCTTCTGCAAAAACTTTCCTTGATGCATTCCATGTGTAATATCGAGGTATCTCAGGATACAACGAAGTCCTTGAAAAAGGATCCTGCTGACACAGTTGAAAGAATGCTGTTAAGGTAGTGTTTCAGAGATGATCAACCACTGTAGAGGCACTCTCTGTTGTGAAATAAATTCTCTGACCATTTTCTAAATGGACGCTGAGGTGAATCACAGTAGGGTGTCTTTCGTGAATTGAAAATTGTAGGATTTGCCAAACTGCCTCATTGCTGCTAATATACCAGCCAAACTGATACTGCATCACGTTTGTTCTCTCGCTACTTATGCCCCAAACAGCCATATGACGACCTTTGTTAACATACTTGCACACATATTTGATCAATTTCACACTGTTACAGTACTCCATGTTGATGTGTGCCTTAAATGTTTTTGACAGCAGAGGCAAAAATGGCACAATCCACCAATTGTTGATTTCTATTTCTGTGTTGCTGCTTTAGTTTTGCCATGAACCCTCAATCTTCTGGAACTCACCATCTATATAGAGGATAACCATCATTTCCAGTTTGTCTCTTTAATCAATATTCTTGGGTATTTCTTGGTACACTTTCCGTCCTTCGTACACGGAGAATTTGGATTGAGATTTCCACATGGTCCGCGAATCATGTTTTTTGTTACCACTGCGAAAAGTTCAGGATCTTGTGTTGGTTCAGGCAACTCAGCAGATATAACATCATCAATTGGTGTGGGATGAATTTTGTTCACCAAACAGATTAAATTGTGTGAGTGTGGCAGTCCTCATTTTTGCCATTCAACCATGTACATCCAGCAGCTTGGCACTCCAAGTACATGGCCCTTCATTATAACATCAATCATTTTCAACTGCTTCTGTTTAAATCAGGAGGCTGTGAGTTCAATCCTAGGTAGAGGCTAATATTTGGAATAGACTCTCCTGCTCAAGCAGGGGGTTGAATTAGATGACCTCCAAAGTCCCCTCCAACTCTATTATTCTATGTAAACTCTCACAATCAAGTCGTGGTGCTCACTGGGTAATTGACCATTGGTAAGCATGTCCTTGATTTCTGTCCAAGTTGGATTGCAGGTAAAGGTGATAAATAAGTCTGGTCTCCCATACGTCCTCACATACGTCATAGCATCTTGCGTGTATTCATGCATGTGTCTGGGACTGCCTATAAATGTAGCTGGCAGTATGACTAAGACACCGAGGTTTTCAACATTCCCATTTGCCATAGCATCTCTCAGGCGAATATATTCTTCAACTCTCAGTTTACGTTGATGTAGACGAATGTAAAGTAGATGCTCACTCTCGATTTTTGCATACATATCAACGATGAATTGAGGAAACAATTGTCTACAGTTTAAGATGTGGTTCTGTTGAGTTTCTCGAACCATTAGTATATATGCATAGTAATCCATCGCTGAAACTTTCTTGCTGGTTACTTACCTATTGTTGTGTTGACCTGCCTCAGATTAAAATGATATCTTTACCACGGAGGAATATCAGTGGGTAGTGTAGACCATCGTAAGATCAATGTGTTTCTGAAATGCGCTGCAATGATTCACCTCATCATTGAATTATGATATCCCGTTGATCAAACTCATCACCTGATATAACCACTGCGAATTCATCCACCTGAGGAGCGAGCATTGAAGCATCGCTCATGTTCGCCTGCTGGTCTTTGGTCTGCTCTTATGACTACTTTATATTCATTCGTTGGCATGTGCTTCAATACTGTTTTAAAAGTTTTAATAAGATAATTGTGGTCATGAAACATCCTTTGTAAGTGTAACACAATCTGACATCTTGTTCCTGAGATGTAGGTGCACCTCTGGTCAGTTTCCTTTTGTTGGTTTCCAATAAAATATAGTTGTAGAAATTTTGGTGGTTGATCTGGCAGCAGAAGTAACGATCCCGCCTTATGGTAAATCTGCCCTTGCACCGTGAATGTTGATGGAAATCCAGGCTGTTGAACAACTGATGTGCCGAACGATGTCATTTGAAAACATGAGTTGTATTTTCTCATGTTACTAAGAAAATACTTAGACTGTGACATATCTGCTGATGTGTAAGTCAAAAGTTATTGTGGTGGTAGTTCTAGTTGGCAGTTTAACTTTCACATTTTTGCAGCAAATACCAGGAGACTCTGATGTAAACTTTCTGGCTTGACAGTAACTACAAACCATTTCCATTTTTCCAATGGTAACACTTGCATGCTGCGAGTAGTCTTTATGTGCATCATAGTGGAATCTTTCCAACACTAAAATGTTTCACAGTCCGAGATCGTCTGTCTCTGTCTCTCTTATCCTGTAGTCAGGTCTCACACTATCATACTGTCTCTGAAGCTCTAGATGTAACAGCTCTATCTCTCTTATCCTGTAATTGGGCCTCACACTGTTATATTGTCTCTGAAGTTCTAGATGTAGCAGCTCTCTCGTGCAGGGTCACAAGTCTTCTATTCCTCTCCTCGGGAGTTTCTTGTCTACGTTGGTATTTTATTTTTTTGGCCTTTGATTGCACTTGGCCAATTGCCTGACATTTCCTTGAGGGCATTGTTACAGCAATGAAATCTATTATTATGGAATACAATAAAGTAAATGTAAGAAAGACACCTGGACCTCGACCTATTGCCAATTGTAGAAGAAAGCTGCCTCAACCACTGTGGTGAGAATTAGAGACCTAATTGCCCTGGCCAACAGCCTGGGGAACAGCCTTTCAGGTGATTATCTGCATTAGCAGGCACCTCCCTGACAACCTGCCTTCTTTGCTTGAAGCTAAAGGCCTAGGGGAGTTATTTTTTGTTTGTTATGCTGGAACGAACACACACACACACACACACCTAGGGGTGCCTTATCCCCACAGTATTTTTTTCCAGATAGTAAATCATCTGTGTACCAAGTTTGGTTGAAATTGCTCAAGGCTCCAGAGTTATGCTGGAACATACATACACACACACACACACACACACCCACACACACAGAGGTTTTGGCATATTCGTGTAAAATTGAGGGTGTCTTGGCAACGTTTCGATGATTTCGATGACCTCATTGAAACGTCGCCAAGACAC
>JAOYMU010000283.1:40574178-40585325 GCA_025802295.1 Psammodynastes pulverulentus
CAGGTACGCAATGGAGAATATCAGTATAGAAAGAAGACAGGTGATTATATATATTGATATTTTTTGTATGGAGGGAGGTATATTAAAATTAAAATATTCAATATGTTGAAAGGAAAATGATATAAATTTCATTTATAATTCTAAGCCAAATGGTGTAATACTGGAAGAAGAAAGATTTATGAAATGCTTTATGTTAAATTATATTATGAAATAGCTATTAATAGTTTAGTGATTGGATTAATTTAATATTTTATCTATTTTTAAGCCAGGAGGAGAAAAGATTAAAAATTGGTTCTTTATAAAGTTATGAAAATTTAACAAAATAACCAAAGTTTAAAGATGTCAAATTAATTTATGAATAAATAGCAGTTGCTTGGTTCAAATGTTGGACTTTATTCCCTTAGTCTATCAGAGCCAATGGCAAGCATTCTATTGGCATTATCAATAAAATATACATAAAATATACTATTCATGAAAACCTCTAGACTAGACCTAGGCATTTTATGCCCTCCTGGGCATCATCCAGCTATACTTGTGGAGTCTGGATAAGTCAGTCAGAAATTAGAAATCAAATGCCAATAAGTGCACTGAAGGGAGCAGGAGAAGAAGCTCTGTGAAATCTCTGTGAGGTCCTTCAGTCAGCTGGCGGCCATGACAGGGCAAGGAAAGAAAGAGCTTTTCTGCACCTGCACAGTGCTTGCCCTCCACCTGGAGCAGCCTGAGGAGGCAGTAGCAGTTATAGTGTGAAGGGGCATGGGTTTGGCCATCCACTACCTCTACAGTCAAAGCACAGCCATGCAGCCCTGCAGATGGAGTGCTTCCCAGAGATAGCAACTGAGTGGGAGTGTAGCAGTGGCAGCAGAAGAATGGTGGGTAGGCCAGGCCAGTCTGAAATGTATTGAGGCGAAGCTCCACACTCTTCCCCACCCATATACAGCATAGGTTGGTGCTGGCAGCCAAAGTCACCAAAAGGAGCTCAATTCCAACCATGACCGGGCCGACAATATCTCAGAAAAGGGCAACAGGAAGCCTATTTGTTCAGCCCTCCATAACAGCCCCAGTTTCTCAAGTGCCCCTTGGGAAAATTAATTTCACACCCCATTCTAGGCAGAATGGAATAGTGCTATGTCTTTCTAGAAGAATAATCCTTAGTTTTTCCTCTTTGTATAAGTACATCCTAAGGTACATCCAATTGCATTATAATTATTAAGTCTTCATGTTTAAAGGAAATGTCACTCCTTTGCTTCTTTTGTCTTAAAATATGTGAATTCAACAAGGATAGTATATAGTAATTTTCTTTTGTGTTGTCTATGAATTTGTTGTATAAATTTCTTGAATTTCCAAAGTCTTATCTATATCCAAATGAAACAAGTTTTAAGTAACTTTTTCATTGCTATTTCTGAATATTTTTTCCCAAAATCTTCAGGCATATCCCTGAATTTCAAGTTACTTTTTATGAAGTTCTGTTTCAGCAATTTTTAATTTAGCTTCCAACTTCTTTAACTACTGTAACTACTATCCCTCAGAAAGTCTTTGATCCAGTCACAGATGGAAGCTTAGGGTGCCAGTGGCCTTCTGCCAGCTGAATGGCTCCGTAGTGGGGAGGATCTCAGTGACATTCATCACTGAACTGGTGGGTTCAGGGATAGGGCATATACCAAGACTGTGAGCTTTATGGTGGCCCCTGGCATGGAGAGACCACTAGTGCTGGGGCTGTTTTGAAAGCACTGAGTGGAGTGTATTTGAACATCAAGACCTGCATGAATACATTGATGCCGTACTCTCTTACATCAAAGTGTGCACTGACAGTGTAACAACAGACAAGTGCATCAGAGTCTATGGGAATTGTAAACCCTGGATGACTGCTGAGGTACAGATGCTTCTGAGAGCCTGGGATTCTGCCTTTAAGGCAGGGGACAGGGACAGGGACATATATACAGAGAGGCCAGAGCAAACCTTAGAAGAGGTATTAAGATGGCAAAACAATACAAATGTAAGATAGAGAACCACCTAACAGATAACAACCTGAAGCATGTGTGGCAGGGACTGCAGCACCTAACTAACTATAAGGGCAACACGAGGAACATGGTCAACTGTGATGCCTCGTTGGCAGAGGAGTTGAACACCTCTGCCCGCTACGAGGTGAAAAGACCAGACCTCATAGCCCCTGCCCACCAGCCTTCTGATTCCCAGCCACTCATCCTATATGAACATCAATTGAGAGCTGCATTGAAGGCTGTGAATTCCAGCAAAACTGCAGGTCCAGATGGGGGTGCTGGGGATAGTGGTAAAGAATTATATTGACCAATTAACAGGGTCCTGACAAGGATCTTTAACATCTCCCTGCAAACAGCCTATGTTCCATCATGCTTGAAAGCAACCACTATTGTCCCAGTCCCGAAGAAAACAGCAATTAACTGCCTAAATGACAACAGACCTATTACATTAACGTCTGTAGTGATGAAATGCTTTGAGAGACTGGTTCTCCAACACCTTAGGACATGCCTCCCACCAGACTTCGATAACCATCAGTTTGCCTACAGGGGGAATAGGTCGACAGACGACGCCATAGCTACTGCCTTACATTCTGTAGCGAGCCACCTGGAGAAACCTGGAAACTATGTCAGGATACTTTTCATAGACTACAGCTTGGCCTTCAATACTATCCTGTCAAGCATCTTTATCAAAAAGCTGACTGACTTGGATTTTCCCTCTTCCATCTGCAACTGGATCAAAGACTTTCTGAGGGACTGGCCACAAACTCTTTCACATCCACCTCCCTGAAACTTAGCCCTGGCTCCCCACAGGGCTGTGTGCTTAGTCCCTACCTGTATTCACTGTACACACATGATTGTGTATTGTCTGACCCATCCACTGTGATTATTAAGTTCGCAGATGATACCACTGTACTGGGTCTCATTACATGTGGAGGCGAAACAGCGTACAGGGGTAGGTTCAAAAACTATCCACATGGTGCCTAGGAAACAACCTGCACCTGAACATCAGCAAGATGAAGGAGATGGTGTTAGACTTCAAGAAGAAGAGAAAGGAACCCACCCCACTTTACATCAAGGGGGGGCTATGTGGAGAGAGTATCCTCCTTTAAATTCCTGGGAGTCTACCTCAGTGAAGATCTCACCTGGAAAATCAATACAACCCAGGTGGCCATAAAGGCCCAACAGAGACTCCACTTCCTTAAGGTCTTGCGAAAAACAAAGTGGAACAACAACTGATGACCTTTTACCAGTCCACAATAGAAAGAGTCCTCACACATTGCATTATGATGTGGTATGCTGGCTTGACAGCCGCGGATAGAAAGACACTACAGAGGGTGGTGAGCACAGCACAAAACATTGTGGGCTGTCCCCTGATACCCCTATCTATCTCTAAGGCTCGCTGCCTTAGAGAAGCGAGGAAAATCTTCAGGGAAGACTCACACCCTGGTCAGCACTTCTTCATTCTCCTACCATTAGGTAGGAGATATAGAAGCATAGCCAGCCACACCAGCAAGCTGAAGAACAGTTTTTATCCATGGGCTGTCAGACTCCTGAATGGAAAATAACCCTATGTCAACATAGTATGATTGACTTGCAGGGCCAGTACGTTGTACAATAAGTTTATGTGGTGCAATAAGATTGTGTGTTTGTTAGTAGGATTCATTGGGTTAGGGATTTTTTTTGTCTTCACTGTGAGTTGTATACTGTTGGGGGGTTGCATGAAGGGAGGCTCAGCCAATCTCATTGTACACATGTTGTACTCTGACAATAAAAGTTGATTTGATTTGATAATGTGGCTGCTGAAATTGAACTCCTGTGTTAACTGGAAGAGAGGGCTGTTAAAAAATATGATGGACAAACCCAGGGAAAAATCAGAGGAGGGATCAGGTGGTCCAGGACCCCAGACAGAAGAAGATGGGAACTGCATCCCAGGAACAAAAGGAGGCAAGCCCACAAATCCCCAAAGAGTATCAAGATCTATGTGATGTATTTATCAAAAAGGAGTTGGAAACACTCCTACCCCACCAGCCCACTGACTGTTCCATAGAAATCCTACCAGGGGCCAAATTACCCAAATCCAAGCTATACACAATGACCCCTAAGGAACTGGGTGAGTTACAGATCCTCATTGACAAAAATCTAGAATAAGGGTTCATCCAACTGGCCCAACCTCGGGTAGCTAGTCTGGTTCTGTTCCAAGTAAAGAAATATGGGCTCTTTTGTCTATGTGTGGCCTATAGATGGTTAAACGCTATCTGCATAGAAAATATTTAACCCCTGATCTTAGTGAAAGACATGTTGGCCCATCTGGCAAAGAGAAAAACCTTCATAAAGCTAGACCTGCAAGAAACATATTACCAAGTTAGAATCAAAGAGGGAGATGAGTGGAAGACAGTATTCAGCTGCCCCTTAGGATGTTTCCAATTTAGAATCCTCCCGTTTGGACTGCAATGAATCCCTGAAGTCTTCATGCAGCTGATAAATGAAGTGCTGCATGAACATTATACAAAGGGGTGCTAGTATATTTAGATGATATTTTAATCTATACCAAAACTATGGTGGAGCATGTCAGTCTGGTGCGGGCAGTACTAAAGAAATTCTGCGCTGCCCAACTATATGCTAAACTTTTAAACTGTGAATTCCATCAAAGCAAAATTGACTACTTAGGTTACTGCATATCCCACAAAGGAATAGAAATGGACCCAGAGAAAGTCCGTGTGGTACTGGACTGGGCTCCATCCCGCACTAGGAAACAACTGCAGAGCTTTTTGGGATTCACAAACTTCTATCAGCGATTCATCCCTTCATTTGCATAAATCATCCCCCCATCATGAACTTGCTAAAAACAAAATGGGGGGAGGGGGAATGCCCAAGCCCAGTCAGCCATTCCAATGGACAATTGAACATCAAGCAACATTTGATGAACTTAAATGCCTGTTTTCGGCTGAGCCAGTCCTGAAGCACCAAGATCCAAACACTCATTTTGTCATCCAAGCAGATGCCAGCGATATGGCTGTGGGGGCCCTGCAACCATGCACTTACACTTCCAAAACACTCACTGACAACGAATGTTGGTAGGCTGTTTGGGAAAAAGAGGCATATGCAGTGCAATGGGCATTACTTATATAGAGACACTTCCTGGAGGGGGCCAAGGCTCCTTTCAAGGTTTGGGCAGACCATAAAAATCTAGAGGTCCTAACCCTCCCCCCCCCGAAAACTGTCACCCAAACAAGTCCAATGGGTGCAATAATTTAATCATTTCAAATTCATTCTGAAATATCTCCTGAAAAACTTCCTAGTTGACACACTATCTAGAATGACTCAGTATAATAGATCTAAGCCAGAAATAATGAGACCAATCATTCCTTCCCACCAACCACCGGCACCAGTAACCACCAAGGCACAAATGAAAGCAAAAGCAGAATGCATTGAAGTCACCTTAAAAGGAACCCAGGATGGAGATGAATGGTTCCAGAAACATAGGGATGAATGCACCATGAGAGATGGTTTGACATGTGTGAGAGCTAAACTGTACATCCCGTCGAAAAGCCAAAGACTGTTAATTCTAGAAAAAAGCCATGACTCTAAAACTGCGGGACATTTTGGGTTTGTAAAAACACTCCATTTGGTCAAACAACAGTTTTGATGGCCATTGCTGAAAAAGGACATTGAAGGATATGTAGCAAGTTGCCTAGTATGTGCCTCAGCCAAATGACAGCAAGGGAAAACAATAGCGGAGCATGGAACTCCATAGAAAAAAATCTCCATGGACTTTATTGTAGAACTTCCTGAGAGCTCAGGAAGTATGATGATCTCGGTTGTAATGGACCTATTGTCGAAACAAATACATTTCATACCCTGCCAAAAGATCCCATCCGCCTGTAGTAGGCTAAACTTTTTGTTCAACGTGTCTATAGAGTGCATGAGGCTCTGCAAGGAATAATCTCCAATCACGGACTGCAATTCACTTCAAAGTTTTGGCAGGAGTTTCTGGGACTTTGGGGGATCTTCCAAGGCTAAGCTCCAGTCATCACCCTTAGACTAATGAGGGTTGTGAATGGACAATGGGGTTCTAGAGCAGTACCTTGGGTGTTATATAAATTACTGACAACTGGATGGAGCTCCTCCCATTTGCTGAAGTAGTGTACAATAATTCCATCTATAGCAGCACAGGCTTCACCCCATTCAAAGTGGCCATGGGCCAAGACTTTGCCTCAATACCTGAATTACCCATGGCCACACCATCTGTCACCTCTCTCAAAGACTGGGTGACCCATTATAGAACATCTGGCCAGTGGTTAGAAAATCGCTGGAAGAGGCGAAGTATGCCTATAAAAAGCAAGCAGATGAAAAACGCACGAAGGCTAAGGACTTTAATGTAAAGGATCAGATGTATTTATCTACCAAGTACTTTCAATCCAAGTAATCCTCAAAAAACTGGACCCAAGTATGCTGGATCTTTTCCCATTAAACACCTGATTAACCCAGTCACAGTAGAACTTGAACTCCCCAAATCACTCAATCACCCAATCTTTCACTGAAATCTGCTGAAACCTGAAACGCTCTCCCCCCTGGACCCAATGTGACCACCTCCATCTGAGCCTCTCATGATCAAAGGGGAGCAACATTTTGAAGCCAAAGACACTCTGGATTCCCGCAAACACTGCTGGAAGATCTAATTCCTGGTAGCATGGAAAGACTTTCCCCCTTCTGAAATGGAGTGAGTGGATCTCAAACATGTTAAAGCCATTAACTCCTTAAACACTTCTACAATCAATACCCTGACAAACCAAAATAATCTAACCCTACTTTTCCTTGTTTTTTTTTTCTCTCTCTCTACTTTTGAGGACTAACATATTTATCAAGAGGGGGCAGCTTGTCAGGATCTCCATCATCAACCTGGTACCTTGCTAGGTTCCTGCCATCAAAGAGGAAGGGAGGGGGAGACATTTGGTGCAATCCACATCTGTGTATCTAATGGTGGGAAATGGGGAGGGGGAAGTGACAACAGAAGAAGAGATCACCAAACCAGGATCTTCAAGGCGGTTTGCCATGAGAATAGAATGTGATCAGTTTCACACCTCAGAGTTTCTCAAAACATCATTCCAGCAACACATTGGCTGGCTGGAGTCATGGGGAGAGGGATTGGGAATTTTCAGGGAAAGAATAGCTTTGTATTTTGCATGGGAATATCAGATTCTGCCTGATTTTACTGCAATCAATTTCTTTCAGTAAAAGTTCCTTTGCTTCAACTAAATGGAGTCATGAGTCTTTCCTGAGAGAGCAGACTGGGGCAGGTCTGACAGCAAATCTTTAGTTTCTTTTTCCTGATGTTCTAATGCAACTTAATCTGTCACGTTTGTCATTAATGTTAGCCTTAAAAGAATCAGACTTAACTCTTAAAGTTTCTGGCCAATTGTTGTTATTATTTTCAACTGAATACAATTCACCTGTGAGAAGATCTTTAACTTGTGATAAAATAACTGAAGAATCAGTTGATTACTAATTTTTTAGAGTTCCCTCCAATTTATCACAATCAACTGCTTCTTCTGTTATTTTAGGGATGGTCTTCAAAGATTTTTCTTGTTTCTTTGTAGAACAAAAATGTGTGTAAATTTCCCTTTTTTTGATAGATTAAAATGATTTAATATATATTAAACTCATAATATTTATTCTGTTATTCTTTATACTACAGTTTCAAAGATTTCTTCAGTCTAAATGGCTTAATATTTGTTTCAAAGTTGAAAAGACATTCCTTGATTAGACATTCCTTATGTTGGAGCTCCCCCCTGTGGTTATAGAAAATAACAATTCCATAAAAATAAGAAAAGCCACTTTGATGTAAGAAAATGTGACACTTAGCATAGAACCTGGTAGAAATATACAGATCAAAATCAATTATCTGAAGATTGATAAAATTATTATTGATATAGTTTTATTAAGTGTCATCATTTTAAAAAATATTAATAGTAAAATAAAATCAAGGTATTGTCTTTGCTCAGAAATTCTTGCTACATTAATCAAATATAATTTAAAAGGAATATATTTTTTAATTTACTTTTATATTTTTAGTGTATTTATAAACTGTTTTATCTCTGTTATAGGTCTTCCAGAGTTGCTGATTGTGAGATAGTCGTCTATATAAATGGGTTTAATAAATAAATAAAAAGCCAGTTTGTGTTTCTGAATTTGGAAAAAATGTAATTAAGCAATCAAAAGGAAAAAATAGAGTTAGTTGAGTAGTTAATTAGGCTGTCCTTCCTAATCATAAAAACATAAACTTGTAAATTCCTAAATAAAAGAAATGGAGTTTCAAGAATTCAAAGAAATTTTATTTATTTATCAAATTTATATGGCTGTCTATCTCACGAAAGATGACCCTTGGTGGTGTACACCAATCCAATTTTAAAAAGTAGATTATTAAGTAAATTCTAATTAAAATCTCAGAATTCAGCTTGTCTGATTCTCATCAGTTACTACCACCATAGAATCATAGATGGCTTTGAAAGAAAGATGTACATCTCCTTAAAAATGTTACAGTCTTTGGCACAGTTCCCAGATAAAAAATTGCTCTTCTTCCAGCTTCTTGACAATTTACGATACTCAAGAATTATTTCTTTCTATGGCCACAAAAGGGGAAACCTGAAACAATATTTCACCTGATGAGATTCTATTGCTGCCTTGATGAGCCATCATTTTCTCTCTTTTTTCTGGGCATGTTGCAGAAGACTTCTTTTGGTGGTCTCCACCCCTCAGGCTACGTCAGGGTGAGCAACTATGTGGCAACTTTACGATCTGTGGACTTCAACTCCAGAATTCTCAGGAATCAAATCATTATAGAAATTGTATATACACACACACACACACACACACACACACACACCTCAATTGAAAACCATAGTTCTTGCTTTTGCTATGAGTGTAGTGGAAATTCTGGAATTTGTTTCAAAATTTTGAAACTTGTTTCTTTTTTTCACAGGTCAACACTGAGAATAAAAGTTAAAAAAAAAACCTTCAGTTTACAAACATTCAAGTGAAATTTGGTTAGAAAAGCTCCTTAAAATAACTTTTGGTAGGATTTCATTCATTTTTACTATTCTATACCAGTTCCATTTTAGAGCAAGTTTACATTTGAAAGACTGCAGCAGAATAAAAATGGCTGGTAAGTTAATAAAAGCTGATAGTTTATATTTACTATAACACATGCTAAAATCAGAACCACACACTGAACATTTTATAGTTCCTATAATATTCAAACCAATTGATACATTCTAAAAATATTTACTTCAGAGTCAGGCCCTGTGTCACTCCAATTGTTAGCATAAAACTTATAAGGAATTTTCTGCCTCAGTGCTGTCAGAAGAATTCTGGAGACTTCACTTACCGGTACTAGAAGAATAATTATCTGAGAGCAGATGTCATTAGTCTTATTCTCCAATAATAAAATTACCACTTCTCCCTAGCCACTGTTATTTGTATATTGTAATTATGCAGAGGTTACTATCACATTAGAATGTCACAATATATCAATTATTTGTTAAACTTAGTTTGCATCCATATTATATATTTTCTTGTTCTATGCCAATTTGTGTTTACTTTAAAGCTTATAGGTAGTTATTAACTTATAGCCGCAACTGGGACCCAAAATCTGGTCTTAGTCATTACAGTCATAAGTTGCCACATGACTGGCAGTTGTTAAGCAAATGCAGCAATTGTAATTGCAAATTCATTTATTTGGAACTATTTTTTTTGCCCAAAACCATTGTGAATCATGATCATGTAACCCTGGAACACTGCAACCATTCATAGTTGTCAAGCCCCTGGCATGCATCACGTGACCACAGGAGGCATGACCATTTGCGAGGGCTGGGGTTGCTTTACAGGCCATAGAACAAGTGCTTTGGCATCATAAATGCAAACAGTCATTAAATGGTCTGTCATAAGTCGTGGATTACCTGTATTGTAGCTTATTAACTTAATGATCTTAGCTATTTGAATAATCAAGCATAACATTCAGCCTACTTGTAAGTATTGTACGGCTGTGCTTTGGGGTTCTCTTCCTGAGTGGGTCCAAGATTTGTGTTCCTAAGTCTTATCTTGATGGAACAACTACTTATGACTACAGTATCCCATGATCTATGACAAATAACTAGTGAGTATTAAGGCTGACAAATGTTTTAACCAGTCAGAGATTTTGTTTGATGTAAAGGTTGTAGAAGATAAGACATGATTATAAGAGTACATTAAAAATAAGTTATAGTCTGCTGTTGCCACAGTTTTGCTCATAAACCAACAGCAGCTTAAAGAAAGCAAGCAGTTTTTTCTTTGCACATGGAGAGATTCCTGAGTGTGGTGTTGAGTCAATGTTTATTTTTTGCTGATGGCTCTCAAGTAAGATCCTGTTGGACTGTAACTCAGAATTCTTCCCCACACATCTGAGCCCACAGGAAAACAAAGTTTTCTGGGCTAAAGTGACTTTAGCATCTCGTTACATCGAGCTTATTTTCCTTTTCGGACTGATGAATTTAATTAGTACACTTCTTTTATTTTTAAGCACTTGGCAGAGAAAGCAAATTGGATGAAAGGAAACCAGCCAGGGCTTTGCTTTGAAATTTTCAAGGCAGTGCTTATTGATAGAGTAAGCTTGACATAAATGGACCAAGTAGTGTGCATAGATTACTAGAAACTGTGTGGTATGCTAAAATTTGACTTAATGAGGGACAGTCCAAAGTTTCTATGGGATATATCTTTCCATATAATATAAATACTATAATAAATTATATATATTAATAAATTATATATATACATTATAAGGAACCAGAGTTGTAGAATATCTATTTTTCTTCTTATCTATATTCATTACTTTAATGCATCTAAATAAAGTATTAAAGATGTAAGGATATTATATAAATATCATTGACCTAAAATAACGTATGTGTTTATTATCATATTTACAGTAGAAACCACCCATGTCCTTCATACAATGTCTTTGCATTAAAATCGATAAGATGGTGCAAAAGATAATAGCAATAGCACTTAGACTTATATACCGCTTCACAGTGCCTTACAGCCTTCTCTAAGTGGTTTACAGAGTCAGCATATTGCCCCCAACAATCTGGGTCCTCATTTTACCCACCTCGGAAGGATGGA
>JAOYMU010000283.1:40743631-40755601 GCA_025802295.1 Psammodynastes pulverulentus
ATGATAATAGCTAGATATTGGAAGCTAGACGTGCATTTTAAAATAGAGGAGTGGTTTTGTGAAATGTGGAAATTAGCCTTAAATGATAAACTGACATGTGATATTAAAATAAGAGACGGTATTTATAAAAAAGACATCTTTTGGAAAACTTGGAAACCATTTGTGGATTACGCACTTGGAACTTTGGATGCCTTGCTACCTGTACCCAGAGATCGTGGATTTTGGCATCTATAAAGACATATCCGAAGAACCAAACCTTCCTTTCTTTTGTATAGCAATGGGTGAATTATTGTACCTTTTTTTATTATTATGTCTTGTTTTAAAATTAATTAAAAAAAATGTCACCAACTTTCTTTGCTTATCATAGTTTCTTGATAGGGAGAAATAATTAGAAATGGATTTTGCTGCACACTGGACAGATCAAATTTAAACAAAATCAACTTTAGTTTTTCTCCATGCCCCTTTTTTCCCCTCTACCCAAATCCAGAATGAGATTACACTTTTCAACTTAAACAAAAGTTCCTTTCTGAGCAAGAAGTTTAGGTAGCTCATTTGAACTGACTTAACTGGTCAGTCAAAACCTGTTATTTTCCCTGACATATTTAACTTTAACTTCATATACTTCAGTCATCAGAACTACCTGAGGATTTTGGAGTTGAAATCCACATACCTGCAAGCTCTATAAAGGAGAACATTAGAGGAAGAAAACTGAGGTAAGGTAAAAGGAAATATCTCATTACGAAATACTTTTTAAAACTAAATTTGCCATGTTAATCAAACACACCCAGCATTCTTATTTTATCCAAAAGCATTATTCAACCGCTAACTACCAAATTTCAGGAATGATATTTTGGAGGGGGCAAGGTACTACAAAAACCTTATCTAGGAATCATGTGTCCTATTGGGCAGAAGTTGCCCACCCTTTTAGTAGCACAAAATGAATAGCTGGCATCCATTGATATCTCTGAATATGCTTTGGTGATTTTAGAATAGTTGACATACTGAATTTTGGGAATAAGCACTAACTAAATTGCTGTCTAATCCTTGCTACCAAAGTAGGTCCTTTAGATTCTAATTTGGTCTTCTTCAATATGAGGTCCTTTGGGTGCCCTCCAATTGAAGTTCTGGTGGGATAAAACTAAAGGACCCAGAAGATGCCTCCTTGGGAAAATTTCTTCTAATCATGTAATTACAGATGAGTTCTAATCCTCTACTTCAAGATTAATATTACATTTATTAACAATGGATAAACCAAGAAATTTCCCCTCCAAATAATAAAAAAGAGCTACTACATGTGACAATCGGCACATCTAATCCTAACCCTAACCATCTGCAGACTGGCAAGTATATTGTGACCCATCCAGAATTGCTTAAAATGGGTAGTCATATACAGTATGTCACAGAAGTGAGTACATTTTGTAAATATTTAAGTATATCTTTTCATGTGACAACACTGAAGAAATGTCACTTGGCTACAATGTAAAGTAGTGAGTATACAGCTTGTATAACAGTGTAAATGTGCTGTCCCCTCAAAATAACGCAACACACAGCCATTAATGTCTAAACCCTGGCAACACAAGTGAGTACCTGTATATTATAATACTGTATATTATATTTCATTTCATCTTAAGCCAAATATTTTACGGCCAAAATTTTGGGGATGTGATTTATAGAGTGAGGACAGGATAGAAATAAATGTCCTTTAGTGCATAAATAAATTTAATCTATTTTAGTGTTAAAATTTCATCTAATTTAATCTGTTACTGCTGCAGACAATAAAAAAAAGAGTAGTACAAACTACAAACATAATTAAAAATGCAATAGAAACAAAATCATACTGGCCTTTTCCAGTTTAAATGAATTATGCTGTCTGATGTAAGCATAGATTAGGATGTCATAGAAAAACATCTACATTCTAGAAAATACACTGACAATTATGTTTTTCTGCCTATTAATAGGGGAGATATTTCCAAGTAGTGTTATAACCATGTTATCATGAATTGCAAAGATCTGGGGAGGAACCTCAATATATTGGGGGTTCAAGTGGTGTTCTCATCCATCCTTCAGGCCCATGGAAAAGAGAAAAAATAGAATATAAATGTTGGTACAGAAGCACACGTAGCTATGCAAATAATATTGATGGAAAATATTTTATCAAATTTTTAGATGGCACTGTATGGAATAAAGGTGTTCAATCTAAGAGGTGGTTCTCATCTCTGATTCTTAGTTAAAAGGGAGCCAGAGTTGTGCGAAGATACTTTCATGGTCATGTGGCCATAGCTATATACCAAGTACATGGAACACTGTTACCTTCCCACTGAAATGGTACCTATTTATCTACTCACATTTGCATGTTTTTGAATTGCTAGGTGGGCAGGAGCTGGGTCAAATAACGGGAACTCACTCCATCATGCAGCACTCAGGTTTTGAACCAAGGCTGTTAACTTTCCAGCTGACAAGCTCAGAATCTTTAACTGCTGAGTCAACTAATCCCCATTCTGTATGGAATAGGTACTAGCAGGGCTTTTTTTCTTCCGAAAAAGGTGCCGGAACGCACCCCCCCTTGTCGCGCTAAAAAACCCGGAAGTGATAGCGCGCGATTGGTGGAGACGGACCACGTGATCCGGACTCCGAAAAGGATCCGGAACGCAGTTCCGCCCCGTTCCCACAGAAAAAAAGCCCTGGGTACTAGTATAATGGGTGATGGGAATAAAACTCAAGATGATCTTGATCAGTTAGGAAAATTAACTGAGATAACAATTACTATGTGGCTAGGAAATAAATGCAAGTTTAGGCTGCAGCAACTGAGATAGTTTCTTAATCAGGAAAAACAATTGATCCATTTTATTCTGCATAGATTAGATCCAACTTCACATATTTTATCCTGCACTGTACACATTATTTTAGGAAATATTTAGACAAAATAGAACAAGTTCAAAGAAGGGCAAGAAGGATTACTTTACCATTAAAGGATTGTAAACCAAATGTCATAAAAACAAATTGAGAGAATTGGCAATGTTTACCACGAATAGCAAAAAAAATCTTCATGGGTGATAATAGCACTTTTCAAATATCTCAAAGTATATCATGCCAAAAAAACAGGCAAGACCTGTTTCCTACTGCACCAATATGACACTGAATATGCATTTAACAATACTTACAACCTATCACAATCACAATGAGCTCTCTAAGTAGTATATAACTTCAGTCAAGAAAAACATAACAAATAGCTAAATCAGACCTATATCAAAAGCAAGGTAATTGAAAGTAAAGGGAAATAATGAATTAATTTACCTAAAAGTGATAGGTTTTGCATTGTTTGGAGACTATTAACGATGGATGGGGAACAACGAGCTGAAATTGAACCATGGCAAGACAGAATGGCTCTGGGTTTGGGGTCCTTTGAAGGACTGACCTTAGATGAGGTAGCACTGCCCCCAGCAGACCCAGTGTGTAATCTGGGGGTTCTTCTAGACTCAGGACTCCTGCTTGAGGAGCAGCTGGCAGTCATGGACACAAGGGCCTTTGCACAACTGCAGGTTATTCACCAGTTACATCTTCCTAGACCAACATTTTCTGCTCCTGTCACTCATGCCCTAGTTAACTTTCCTCCTATTGCAATGTGCTCTTCATATGGCTGTCCTTGAAAAGTATTCAGAAACTCCAATTTGGTTCAAAATGCAGCAGTCCACATGATTTTGTGCAGGTCCAGGTTTGCATGTTACCTCTCCTGTGGGAGCTGCCAATTTGCTTCAATTCAAGGTGCTGATTGTCATCTTTAAAGCCTTGCATGGCTTGGGACCAGATCTCTCCTCAATTACAAGTACTTGACCCACTATAGCATGGAGGCAGGGAATGTTGCAGGTTTCCTCTCCTAAGGAGAGACATCTCTGTGGTGGCTCGTAGAGATTAGTCTGGCATCTACTTTGACTCTTTTGCAAGGCTCTGAAGACCAAAGGGCCTGGGGAACCCAGAGTGGGATGGAGCCCATTAAGTGGCTTGTTTGACTGATTGCTGTCTCCAAGGAGAGAAGGATTATTGTTTTAATGTTGTGTATTGGATTTTTATTTTTTGTTAAGCTGCCCATGATCACTGAAGAGTGAATGAGTGGCCATAAATTTGATAGGTAGATATTAGATAGTTAGACAGACAGATATAGACAGGCAGGCAAATAGATTTTTATTGAATGTTAAGGGGAAAAAACACTTTACTAACAATAAAAATAGTTGAGTAAAATAATCAATTGGCCAAAGAGATGGTGGATTTTCATCTATTAGGAATATTTTAGATCAGATTCTTATACCAAGCATGGCATGGCAGTGCACCCAAAAGGTTTTAAACATCCTTTCCAATGTAAGATTCTATAAACCACTTATAATCTGCACTATACAAGTTCTCCTCAAACAGTTCATTTAGTGACTGTTCAAGGTTACAAAGGCACTGAAAAAAGTGAGTGATGAGTTTTTCATATTTACAACTATTGCAGCATCCCCAGGGTCACGTAATCAAAATTCTGATGCTTGGAAACTGACTCATATTTATGATGGTTGCCATATCCGAGGGTCACGTAATCACCTTTTGCAAATGTGTGACAAGTAAAGTAGTAGTGGGATTCAAACATTTTTATTACCGGTTCGGTAGGTGTGGCTTGGTGGGCGTGGCGTGGCTTGGTGGGCGTGGCAGTGGAAGGATACTGCAAAATCCCATTCCCTCCCCGCCCCACTGACCTGCTTTCCAGCTCCCTTCTCCTGTGCAGAGCAACAAAAGAAGATCCAGCCAATCAGCTGGGACTCGGGAAGCAGAAAATAGATGGGGGCGGGGCCAGTCAGAGGTGATATTTGCCGGTTCTTCGAACTACTCAAAATTTCCGCTACCGGTTCTCCAGAACTGGTCCAGAACCTGCTGAATACCACCTCTGAAATAAAGTCAATAGAGAAGCCAGATTCATATAATAACCGTGTCACTAATTTAACAATTGCAGTGATTCACTTAACAACTGTGACAGGAAAGGTCACAGGAGCAAATTTCACTTAACAAATTTCTCACTTAGCAACAAAAATGCTGGTCACACTTGTGGTGTGCTGGTCTCATTTGTGGTCATAAGTTGAGGACTACCTGTACTTTAATTGGCTACTTGCTTGCTTTTCTCTATAAACATGAGTACATTCAATAGGTTTGAACTGTAAATTGTACACCACTAGTTAGAAATCCTAGCAATGAACTAGTTGGATTTCAAGATTTCCATGTACACAAGTACAACTTACCAATACCTCTCCAGATTCATGCTCACGCAAAACAAAGCTAAGCGTATCTGTTCTTGGACCAGCCACCAACCGTAAATAGAGAGGGTGTTCTGTTTCTGAGAGCTTGCACATATAAACTGCAAATAATACAAAAGAAAGAATACATACTCAGAATTTCTGCTGATTATTAGAAAGGACTTACTTGTACTTACTTGAACATCCATTCTCGGATGGCCGATTAGAGGATCCAAGAGAGGGTTGACAGTTGTCTTCTGCCCAGAGACCGAATCACCAGATTTTTTGGCCACACCCCTGCTGAGACTGTTAGGCTCCCAGTTTTAGACAAGACGCAGCCTACTGGTGAAACAAAAACTTTGACAATGACATCATACACCCAGACCCCTGGACCAGAATGTCAAGGGCAGGATTGGATCCTCCAATCGGCCATCCAAGAATGGATGTACAACGTCCTTTCTCCAGCTTGCCGATTGGAGGATCCAAGAGAGGGACATATCCAAGCTGGCACTCCAATTGGGAGGGCAGACAGATGGTCCTGGGTCACCAAGCACTTGCTGGAGCACCCTTCTGCCGAAAGCCACATCCGACGAGGCAAAGGTATCCAGTTTGTAGTGTTGTATGAAAGGTGTCGGGATGCTCAAGTTGCTGCCCTACAGACCTCCTCAATAGAGGCCTGTGTAGCCCATGCCGCGGAAGTTGCTGCACTTCGTGTGGAGTGTGCTGTCAATCGCCGGGGTACCGGCAGGGCTGGACCTCATAAGCTTTGGAGATGCATGCCGCAATCCAGTGGCCCACCGTGGAAGAGGACACCTTCTCACCCATGGAAGACGGTAGATAGGAAACAAAGAGAGCTTCTGATTTTTGGAACATAGCCGTCCGCCTATTGTAGATGTGGAGAGTTCTCCTGACATCGAGCATATGCCAGTGTTTTTCCTGGGGGTGAGTTGGGTGAGGACAAAAGTTTGGGGAAATGATCTCCTGGGCACGATGGAAGGAAGAGTTAATTTTTGGCATGAAGGACAGGTCCAGACACAGCACCACTCAGTTGGGACGGAACAGATATAAGTCCCTCCTTACAGACAGAGCCGCCAACTCACATATCCTTCTGGCAGACGTAATCGGTACCAGAAAGGTGACCTTCAGTGACGAATTGTGGAGACTCATGGCGTGGAGAGGCTCGAACGGGGAAGAGGTGAGAGCTTGTAGCACCCTAGGCAAGTTCCACGTTGGATACCTGTGGACTATGGGAGGCCTAAAATTGGTGGCCCCTCTCAGAAAGGCACTCATCATAGGGTGAGTGGCCAATGACCTCAGCTTCCCTATTGTTAGTACTGTGGCCAAGGCCGCTACCTGCCTGTGTAAGGTGCTAGGTGTCAAGCCCCTATCCAACTCATTCTACAGGAAGTCCAAGATTGTGGAATGACTGTAGGTGTGCTCCCAAGCCAAAGAGGCTTGTGTCCGTGGTGAGGATCAACCGGTTGGGCTCCTTGAATACACTCCCCTTGGTCATGGCTGGGGATGACCAACATAGGAGCGCCTGAAGGATATTGTCGGGAACGCGTACCTTGTGGTTGGAGTTGCTGCTGCCCTCCCACTGAAAGGGCAGCAGGAACCACCGTAGTGTCCTGGCGTAAAGACGTGCCCAGGGCACAATCACAATACACAACATCATCTTCCCCAATAGTCGGGAAAGGAGGATCAGGGGAACCCTATGTTGCTCACCATCGTTCAGAAGCTGTCCAACGATCTTGAGAAAGGAGTATCTTACACACCTTCGTGTCGATGACCGCTCCCAGATGTTGCAGTTGAGACGCCGGCTGTAACTGGCTTTTCTGGAGGTTCACCGAAAACCCGTGGTCTTCGAGGAAGTGAATGGTGGTCTGTAAGTCTGCCAGTGCACAGCTGGGGGATGTTGACTGGATTAACAGGTCTAGGTAGCATTGCACTCAGACTGGAATGGTCTGTAGGTGCGCTGCTAAGGTTGACATTAATTTCATAAATGTTCTTGGCGCTGATGAAAGGCCGAATGAAAACGCCCTGTACTGGTAATGCCTTCCTGAATAGCAGAACCTGAGAAACTGCCTGTGAATCGGTATAATTAGGACGTGTAGGTATGCCTCCATTAAGTCTAGGGATGACAGGAGATCGCCCTCTCGGATTGCTTCCAAGATGGAACGAAGGAAATGCATCTTGAAACATCGGTATATGATATGGGAATTTAAATGTTTGAGATCTAGAATCGGTCTCCAACCCCCCAAGGCTTTTGGGACAATAAAGAGGATCGAATAGAAACCTTGTCCTCGTTGTTCCTTTGGAACCTGCTCTATGGCCCGAATCATGAGCAGGTGCCTGATGGACGATTCCATGAGCCCTCTTTTAATGGGGTTCCTGGACCCAGAATAATGAAGGAATCATTTCGGAGGATTGGAGAGAAATTCTAGAGTTAATCCATGTTTTATGGTCCTTAGGACCCACTTGTCCAACGTGATATTTTCCCATTGATTGGTGAATAGTGTCAATCGCCCCCCCAATGGGCAGGTATTGATTGTAGTCAACGGGACCTACAATAGGGACGACCTCCTGCCCTCCGAAAGGGCCATTGGGCCTGAGACTGCTGTCTAGTCTTATCCCGAAAACCAGTCCTTTCCCACTGATGGTCATATCTCTGAAGAAGTGGCCCCTGGAACTGCGAACCGTCAAAACCTGAAACTGCAGGCAGAAAGGTTTGCCTGCGAAAGTAAGGCGAGGGACAGCTGTCCGCTCGCCTGGGACCAGAAGGTAAAACCTTCTTATTGTCCTTGTCAATGAGTATGGGATCTAGAACATCCCTAAACAGAAGGGAACCTTTATATGGGGCGGACGCCAGGTGCCATTTGGCCTTCACGTCCGCCTGCCAGTGGCGTAGCCACATTAAACGTCTGGATGTTATGGTAGACACCATGGCCCTAGATGTGAACTTGGTGGCATGAAGGGTCACATCCGCCGAAAACTCTGCCGTCGCCATCAGTTTATTTAGGTCCTGGTGAAGGCGGGTGTCCTCGGGATCCGCTCTCTCCTGCATCTGGTGTGGCCAGCGGAGGCTCTGGTGAAAAAGGAGGCTGATGTTGCTGCCCTAATGGCCCACTCCATGGCCTCATGAGTTTTCCAAAAGGCCAACTCGGCCTTTCTGTCCTCTGCCTTTAGCCACATCACCAGTTAGAATAGATGGGAAATCCAAGGATGCATTTGGGGCGTTCACCACTGGTACCTGTAGTAGCTCACTAAATGTCGGGCTCACATTATAAAGTCTTTTATCTATGCCATTGGGAAGGAATGAAGAACCAGGCTGGGCCCATTACCTCTGGACCCCATCCAGGAACAATTTGGGAAATGGTACTACATCCTGTTCTAAGATTGGTTCTGAGAACAAGCCATCCCCAGAGTCCTGGAGCCCAAAGGCCGCTTCACTAGAGCCTGTCTCCCCTGGAATGTTCAAGACCTTGCTTGGCCTTGCAAAGCAAGGTCTTGAACATCCCAGGGCAAAAAAGACCAGTAAAGGCAGGCGCCTCAGGGAGAATGCCTTCTTCCTCTGACAATTCTTCCTCATATTCATATTCTGGGGAGTGTGTAGCCTCAGAATAAAAGGAAGCCCCCAAAGACCCAGACCTCTGATAAGTTGGGATATTGTCAGCTCTAAACTGACGTGGATAATAACTCTCCTGGTTACATGGGACTGAAATATTAAATTATTGCTGCAATCCTGCTGCAATGCCTCTGGATATAGCCTCAGAAATAATAGAATTAATTCCCTCAGGCAGCTCTGGTCTAAAGGAAGCCTGGACTGGGGCTAATTTTCTGGTTGGCTTGGACTCTCAGTCATCTGTTGCCAGGCGAGCTTCAGCCTCAGAGACAACTGTATCAGGAATCTGTTCAGGAGAAAATTGGAGGAGCTGCTCATCAGCGACTTCTGGTGACCAAGGTCCCATTGCAGGAGAAAGTCTCAATGCCTCAGAGATTTTAACTACTTTCCCTTTTTTTGCCAGGGATCTAGCTCAGCCTGTCTCTTTGCTCTGGAAAAATGTTTCTCCTTTTGGCATCCTTATCTTCCCATCTGGAGGGAGGCTTAGTCCCACAGGCTTTAGCTTTAAGCTTATTTGCAGCTCTATGAGCTGCTTTAACTTTCATGCCCTTTTTTGCCTTCAGCAACCTGACAGTTGCTCTGCTAGTCTCCGCTCTGACAGGAGGCATGGTGTCCACCATTTTGCAATGGAAAGGGAGACCTCAAACAAGATCAATGAGGGTAATTGCCTCTCCGAGTCAGTCACGGATGTCTGGCTGGGCATTCAGCGCCGAATTAGCTCCGCTGAGGTGATGGCAACTGTGGCAGTTGCCTGGGGAAGTCCAGCACACTCACAGTAGCCGCCAAGGGAACGACCTGGTACGAACCAGGGTAGCCTGAGCTGATAGTTGCTGGGCAGAGAAAACCCCGGGTGGCAGTCACGGCAGCAACAGCAACAGAACAGAAGTGGTGGCGGCTGTAGCGGCAGCGGCGGGAGCTGAAGTGGCGGTGGTCGCAGCCGCTGTAGTGGTGGCCACAACGGAACGGCTCCAATCGTAGCGATTGCTGAAATGGCGGCAGCAGCAGCAGCCGCAGTAATGGTGAGGGCGGCGGGGGGCGCAACAATAGCTGTCCGCTCTATGCCCCTGGATTGTGCCAGTAATGGCTCAGAGCCAGGCCCTCCGAGCCAAGCTCAATCGAGCCTCCAAGGGTGGCAGCTGTGTCGGCAAACCGAGGAAGGCCAGCTCACCAATAGCCGCAATAGAAAAACGAATTGTCTGGCAGATTGCCTATTGTTAGGAATCCAAGTTGAGAATTGACAGTTAAGCCTTCAGATTTTTTGTCTCTATAGGGCAAGACCAAGTCTAAAACTGGGAGTCTAATGGTCACAGCAGGGGTGTGGCCAAAAATCTGGTGACTCGGTCTCTGGGCAGAAGACAACTGTCAACCCTCTTTGGATCCTCCAATTGGCATGCTGGAGAATGTCTTATCTTTCTAAATACTGATATACAATTTCTGGTCTACTTTGGTTAATCCATTTCAAATGTATTAAGTAGTTCGCAACTTACAACAGTTCATTTAGTGTCCATTCGAAGTTACAATGGCACTGAAAAAAGGTATTTATGATAGTTTTTCAACTTACAACCTTTACAGCATCCCTATGGTCATGTGATTAAATTCAGACGCTTGGCAACTGATATGTATGATGGTTGCAGTGTCCCAGGGTCCTGTGGTCATTTTTTGCAATCTTCTGATAAAGAAAGTCAACCGGGAAGCCAAATTCACTTAACAACTATTCTACTAACTTAACAACTATAGCAATTCACTTAACAATTGTGGCAAGAAAGGACATAAAATGGGGCAAAATTCAGCTAACAACTATCTGACAGCAGCAGAAGTTTTGGGATCAATTGTAGCTGCAAGTCTAGAACTACCCATATTTATTAACATGTGTAGATTAAAGAAACAATATAACTATATCATTGCATATTTTTCTTTTGACTTGAATCAATAGAACATCCAGAGTTCTATTAATTAAGAATTCTTAGTTACACTCTCATAGAAACACCAGTTATGGAATGTGACATTAAATACAGGCATCACAATAAACTCTCTGTATCTTAAAGAAAGCAAGACCCTAACAAAATTGACCATTTAACTGACCTTTGACTGATCTTTAATGTCTCTTCTATTGTCTCCTAATCAAAGCCTCTAGCCATTTTGTTCTCTCTTGTATGTCAGGACTTTCTTTAGTATCGAGTTAGTGATTTATTGAATTTTCATTTATCTTTTTTGAATGATTTGACTAATTTGAATTCTATTTTATATTGTCACTGAAATAATTTCTCAATAACCATTTTTATATCTGAAATATTATTCTTCAGCATCTAGCAAAAACAGCTATTCCACATGTTCCTAGCATCTAATAACAGAATCAGATTCTGGCCTCATTCATTAAATTATAGCCTAAGAAGCTCAATAAATAATAATATAATTTACTAAATGTATATACTACCCAAATCCCAGAAATTTCACTATTTTATAATATTATATTATTATATATATTATATTATAAAATAAAAGAATATATAAAATGCATAATGAAGTCTACTTCAGTTGATAATTAATAACAAACTTAATCCAAAGTTATTAAAAATGCATTATTTTACTGACATTCTTAATATGACAATTCAGAATTTCCTAAAATACTGTTAATGTATATTACCAAACATTTTAAAAGACACACAATGGTTCATTTATACAAAGAAATTTAATAGTGTTAAATCCTGGTACTTTTCCCTATGAAATATGTTAAATCTATGTGTAAGATTATTCATGAGATCTCATTTTTTACTAATTGCTATGGTTTCACAATTGAATAAAACCTTTCTTTTTTTTCTATATGATTTTTTTCTATATGATTCTATAAGATTGTGAACAGAGAACAATAGCACGTGAATACACGCTGGCCAGCTGGTCTTCCCTGCTTTGTGTACCTTGGGCGGTGAGGAAGAGGAAGAGGAGGAGGAGGAGATCTGGACAGTGCCCCATAGAGAGAGGAGAAGAGGGACAAATATTTTTACACATTTTAACATTTTAATACTTTAATTTTTAATTTGTTATCGTGCCCCTCGATGACGGATGAGTATCAGGAGACGAGGCACTAGGCAG
>JAOYMU010000283.1:40815820-40828917 GCA_025802295.1 Psammodynastes pulverulentus
TGTGTGTGTGTGCAATTAATAATAATTTATTAAATTTGTATGCCACTTGACTCCAGCAACTCAAGAAAATCTGCTTTGTCTAAGGCCATGCCCAACCAGTCACACAATCACCCAGCCACGCCTGCCCAGTCACATGACCACCCAACCATGCCCAGCCAGTCATGTGACTACCCAACCATGCCCAGCCAGTCACGTGACTCCCCAAGCTACACCCACAAATTAGGCCACACTGACAGAACCGGTTGTTAAGAAATTTAGATCCCACCACTGGTCAAAATTGAGACATTTGGCAATTGGCATGTATTTATGATAGTTGCACTGTTCTGGGATCATGTGATCACCATTTCCTAGCTGACTTCTGACAAGCAAATGGAAGTCAGATTTGCTGAGAGATGTGATTCCCCCTAACAACCACAATGATTCTGTAAACATATATGGCAGAAAAGGTCATAAAATGGAACAAAACTCACTGTGTTGTTCAACAACAGAAATTTTGGATACAATTGTGGTTATACGTCAAGGACTACCTGTATTTGAAAATACTGATAAGGAGATGAGTTGGACAAACTAAAGTGAAAATTTATTTAAAACCAAACAAATTATGTAGATTGTTTCTGAAAGCAAAGACATGATTCAAACCAGAAAAATAAAACAATTTATTTCCTTGCATTCTTCTGACTGATACCGATAATCAAATTCTTTCTACCCTGATATGCCTGTAATGAAGCACACAATTTATCCTAACATATAAAACAAACATGGGCCTTTATATCTGTTTATATGTATGTATGATTTACTTGAGCTTAGGCTATAAAGTGACAAAGTGACATCTGCAATGCCAATAGAGGAGATGGGCAGCAACAGAGTGCATGTTTGTGCCTACATGATGATGATAAAGACAGCAAAACTTCTGTATTTGTGTTATTGCATCCATAGGGTATTGATCAAAGGTCTTTGAGGAGGCCAGTTATACATTTGGAAACAGGACTCACAGCAATACAGCAACCTGCTTAAGGAAAATGTTACCTGTAATATTGCTCATGCCCATACTAGCCTGGACTGCGTATCAATAGGTTTTGGTAAGGTGATATCTTATGTTATCTGGAACTAATTCCAGCTGGTGTACCTGAATAGACATTTTGCTTTGTGGTATAAGCATTGTCATCTTTGAACTAGATCCTTGCTTCTGCTCCTGCTTGAGCAGGGGTTGGACTAAAAGGTCTCTTCCAACTCTGTTATTCTATTCTGTTATTCTTGAACCCATACAGACAAGAGATTCAAATTATCAATGCTTCTTATGGAGAAAGGCTCCTCAGGTGGTTTCTATAGATCTAGTAATATTGGCCAATTAAAACCCATTGCCAATTCTGCTTGTTGGAAAAGTAGACTCCATTGAGAAATGGATTACCAGGATCACTTTTGATGTAAGTTCAGTCTTAGGTGTGGGAGTGAAACTAGGTCAGCCATTCCGATAAATATTAGGAACTGGACGATGATTGTGTAACTATTTGAGGACAGTGCAACTCTTCTGGACTTTTTAGAACTTTTGGTGGTGACTTATTGTACTGTAATGGGGAGAAGGAATAACTTTGAGAAACACGCAGAAGAGATGCAACCAAGTCCAATAAAAGAATTCTGACTCAGGGCCAGAAAAGTAATTTGAGAAAGAATCTCATACAAGATTCTCTCCAGTTCTCATGAAGTTAAGAAAGGATGGAGGAAAGGCATGTATTCATACTTGCAATAGTATTACCATAACCTTATAATAAAAGTAGCATTAGTATTCATAATTTTGGTTTACTTTGTGGGGTTGACATAGGTTCTCTATCACTGTATCCCTCAACTGCCTTTAGGATTGGGAGCAGGAGACACTATATTACAGTGATCTGACACTTCCTTTGAGTGGTCAATAATGGTTGATGGTGGCAGGTAGGAATGGTCAATCAACTGATTACTCTCTTGAGAAAGCTAGAGTAGCTAGTTTGCTCCTGTTTTTTAAATATATACATAAAACTATAAAGAGATTTTATGCTTTGTTTCACAATGAAGTTTTATCAATATGCTGAGGATACTCAGCGTACAGCTATTCTGGCTAGAATTGGAGACAAGATGGCAGTTTTGGCTCAGTGTAGAAGTCATATGGATATAGATGAAAAAAATACAAGCTAAGTATTGAATCATTCCATGATACTGTTTATTCCAAAATCATCTAGTTGCCTGTGGTTACTACTTTGATTCTGGATAGGATTATATTTTTTAAAGTAGTGCTTGATGATTCTCCTGGACTTCCAGCTACTCCTGGATTTGCAGGTGGAGACTACAAATAGAAGAAATGTTGCATAACTATGGCAACAGCTCCAACTTGAGGCTAGGATATACCAATGCACTTTATAGGTATAGTACTGCCTTTGAAAGAAACTTGGAATTACTGAAAAATGCTACCACATAACACCAAGTCTTGACAGCTGCATTGGCTTCTAATAAGAATTTAGGATTCAGTTCAAAGTGCTGAATTTAACCTCTAAAGATTTGCATCGCTTTGCTGAGGTGTCTCTGGATTGCCTCTTTTAGTTAGAACTGTTCCATCACATCTCTCACCCCAGAAGGAATGCTCAAAGTAAACCCCCCCCCCCCCCAGTGAAAATGTTAGGGGCAGAAGCAATGTTTTCTCACTGTAGCTTCTTCCTTCTAGAATATAACCTTTTGCTTAGAAATGAGGTTAAAATTTTAACAGCTTTTTGCTATAGTTTAAAAGAGCCATTAAACAGCTCTCAGATACAATGGTCAATGCTTGAGATTATTTACCTACCGGTAGAATGGGTTTTGTGGTATAACCTTTTTTACTTTTTAGTGAGATGATGATCTATTTTTTAATGTTATACTGTAAATCACTTGGAAGTCATTTTGGAATGCAGTATATAAAAAGTTGTAAATAGGAACAAGTGGACAAAAAAACCCCTCTAAATTGTTGTAAAACAATTATATGGTAATTTCATTTTGAGCTGCCATTATAGGATTAACATTTTTATTACATCATTTTTTTTATTTTTTCTGACAAAGCTTCAGCAAAATCAGAATGCAATGTTTTATTTAAATATAAGTAATGTGGGATGGAATGTACTGAGGGCAGAATGTACCAGCTGAAAAAATTTATTTATTTTTATTACAATACAACCATTTGTACATTGTGTAGTCTTAAGAGACTGGCAGCTCAAACAGTAAAATACAATACAAGTGTTAAAAGCTTGCTATGCATACTGCAAGCTTCTGTTAAAATCTTACCATTCAGTAATCTTAAAACATGTAAACTAAAATTAAAATCAAGAAAAAATCTACATTAAACAAAAAAGCATCCCAAAAGCAGGTCACCAATATTCAAATACCCATCAAAACATGAATATTATCACTACTTTACAATGTGTAAGCTATTTTACAATGCATATTGAAAACCTGATGTTTTCAACCAAAGAAAAGATACAGGAATTCCTCAACGTACGACAACTGAGCCCAAAATTTATGTTGCTAAGCGAGAAATTCGTTACGTGAGTTTTGCCCCATTTTACGATTTTTCTCACCACATTTAAGTGAATCACTGCAGTTCTTCAATTAGTAACATGGTTGTTAAGTCAATCTAGTTACCACATTGACTTTGTCAGAAAGTCACCAAAGGGAGTGACATGACACCAGGCACTGCAACTGTCATAAATGTATGTCAGTTGTTAAGCATCCAAATGTAAATCAGGTGACCATGGGGATACCACAACGGTGTGAAAAATGGTCATGTCACCTTTTTCAGTGCCGTTGTAACTTCGGTCACTGTTATAAGTCAAGGGCTATCAGTACTTTAGGAAGCTAAGCTGGTGCTGGTATTAATCCCTTAGCAGAGTTAAGAATTTATTTATTTATCGCACTTATAAGAATCTGTGAAATGGCCATAAAAACAGTCAGTTAATGAGGCAAATTTCAGTCACATCACCAATTATTTGGGGGCTGCTTTCAAGAGAAAACAGAATAGGATCTAGGACAGCTTGCCATGACCATCTCACCGTGGCAAACTTGTTGTGGGACAACTCATTCCACATGGAATTACTCAATGCGAAAAAGGTTATCCTCCACTGTTTCTTTGACATTATTTCCATTGACAAAAATGGAAATTATGTAAAGAAACAGTGGCAGATAACATTGTGTTGAATTATCACACATAGAATTTTCTGTGGCAAATTATCCTGTGGCAACTTGGCCATGGCAAGCTGTCCTGCAGCGAGTTGGCTGTGTCAAGATAGTCACATCAAATTGGCCATGGTGAAGTGGCTGCGGCAAATTGTTTCATTCCAAAAAGAATACAATGGGCAGCAAGAAAGTAATACTGTAGATTAAAAGGACAATAAGGTGCTATGTGGTTCAAGAAAGCATCTCCGGTCTTTAAGGACAAGTTATCCCCAGACAAAAGAATAATTAAATACAATTCTTCCCCCCAGGGAATCCATGATGAAGTTTACAACTGAAATAAACTGTATTTCACAAAATGTCTTAATTATATTTTTCATACAGGTAGTCCTTGACTTACAACAGTTAATGACCGAAGTTACAATGGCACTTAAAAAGGTAACTTATGACAATTTTTCACACTTTTGACCATTCAGCATTCCCATCCTCACCCGATTTATATTTAGATACTTGACAACTGACTCATATTTATGACAGTTGCTGTGTCCTGGAGTCATGTGATCCCCTTTTGCAATCTTCTGACAAGCAAAGTCAATGGGGAAGCCAGATTCACTTAACAACTGTGTTACTAATTTAAGAACTGCAGTGATTCACTTAACAAATGTGGTGAGAAAAATTGTAAACTGAAGTAAAACTCACTTAACAAATTTCTCACTTAGCAACAGAAATTTTGGGCTCAATTATGGTCGTAAATTGAGGACTACCTGTACTGGGTCAATATTTCTCAAGCATTATTTGTTAGGTTGCTTGCAGAATATAGAAAAGCAAGGACAACCTGGCAGCCAAATAGTTTGCTCTATTATGTTATTTATGGTCATGAAAGTTGGATCTTAAAAAAGCAAGACAGGAAGAAAATCAACTTGTTTGAGCTGTGGTGCTGGAGAAGGCTCCTACGTATTTCTTATATAGTAAAGGTGACTAACAAGTACTGGAATGTATAACACCAGACATGTCACTAGAAGGCAAAATCACAAAACTTCATCTCACTGACTTTAGTCATGTGATGCATGGAATTCACTGGAGAAAGCAATTATGCTTGGAAAGTTTAGTGGTAAAAGGAAACTTGAGGCATCAAACACAGTGGCTAGACACTATCAAAACTGACACCAGCCAGAGCACAGAAAAGCTCAAAGTAGTAGTGCAAGATCAGAAGATGTGGAGAGAGAGCTGGCCTACAGAATCACCAAGAATCGGACTCAACTGAATGGATAATATCCTCATCATATGCAGGACGTTTAGAAGGATCCACACCATTCCATTCTCTTTTATCCATAAATGTAGACAGTGAAATTGTGAGCCGTATTGGTTGCACTGTCTTTATAGTCAGGTTTCTTTTTTACTTAGCTTTTCACTAATATCACCAATTATTTGGGAGTAGCTGTAGGGATTGATGACTTAGCAAAAGTTAGCTGGAAACACACTATAATAGTTCAAGAGTCAATAGTTAAAAAGACTGAGAAAGAACTCCATAAGCTTGGCATGAACTTTTCTTACAGTTATAATATAAATGCTTTTGTTTATTATTACTTGTAATCATACTACAATTATCCTGTTCTTTCTAGAAAAATCTTTCATTGGTTCTTATTTTTGAAACCAAGTATTATGGCCAATTCCATAGCTTTATAGTCTTACTATCTTTAGCTCTTGTTTATTTTCATACAATAAGCTTGCTCTCCACCAATGTTTTCTTAATTCTTGCAACCAAATATTACACAAAATTCTACAACTTTAAAATCTTGCTATCTTCATATCTTTCTTTCAGCTCATGTTTACTTTCATGTAATAAGCTTATTCTTTATCATGTTTCACTGGTTCTTTTTTCTACCCAAACACCCACTGCTTTGCTTGTGAGGGGCAAGGTAGTGGTGATGATCTGGAACAGGTTCTATACATATCATGAATTCTGATGTTCAAAAAAATAAAAATAAATACATCTGTATAAGTAAAGACTGGGTTTTTAGTTTTTGAAAACAGATTCCGAAAGCCTTAACTTTTTCTTTCTATAGTATTGGGTGTATGGGGAGAATATACAGTGTTTTTAAAATGAATTATCTCATCTCTGCATTATATAAAAATTATCAAGAATAAAGAAGAGAAAAAGGACTCCCCCCTCCTTTTCAGCGTGTGACATCTTTGTCCAAAACATCACTCCATAGCAAATATAAGCATTAATTTCAGAAATCTATACAGCCCAACTAGGGATGGTTAGTAGATGTGTCGGAATAGAAGGGAAAACCACAAAAGCTTCTATAGCATAACAGAGTTCCCATTGTTGGAATATTAAGTCCTGAAGTGTGGCAAATCATTTACCCAGAATTGAAAAACATTGCAAATTCCCACTTGTACAATTTAATAAATACTAATAAAGCCATGCTTGCAGGGAAATAAGTCACTCTGAAAATGATGATGGTAAATAAAATGGATCGACTCATAGAATATAGTAAGCAGCATCTGCTAGCCTAAAATAATGGCTGGGGAAGGAGGTGGAGGCAGGAAATGCTACTGTTTGACACCATGAAAATTTGCCTCCTGGTTAAAGAAATGCTAAGAAATGTATCATATGGGCCTATTTGGGCAATTAATATTAATCGATTCATTAAATTTTTAGAGCCTCTGAAACTAAATTATTATTGGTTTTAGATACAAAAAATATACTTTGTTTTAAATAGACAGAGTATTTACAATTACATATGCATATTTATATAAGCCATAATCAGAAAATAAACATCTGA
Source organism: Psammodynastes pulverulentus (assembly GCA_025802295.1). Classification (NCBI taxonomy): domain Eukaryota; kingdom Metazoa; phylum Chordata; class Lepidosauria; order Squamata; family Psammodynastidae; genus Psammodynastes; species Psammodynastes pulverulentus. The sequence continues at coordinate 40,822,780 of JAOYMU010000283.1, forward strand.
ACCAACAGGTAGAAGACTCTAGTACAGGTTGATTGTCAGCCATCCTTCTTCACGTGTTTTGACAAGAGAGTAGCATAGAATTAGAGGAGCAGCGTTCATATCCATATAGGTGCAACACGCTCTGAGTATCGGGACAAGCACGGAAAGGCAGGTGTGGACAAAGCAGATGAAAGCGGGAGTTGTCTGCAGAAAAAACAGGGTGGGCAGCCTAATTTGCCCACATAGCAGTAGCTCACCCAGCAGGTGTAGTAGCAGCAGAAGTCATAGCATGTTGTAGTCCTTCTGAATCGATGCGGCCACCTCAACTGGGGCCAGCGCACTTACTGAGATTCCAAAATGGTCCAAACCTGAGGGGTTAATAGTGCTGCTTGTCGTCATCAACCAAGCTGCAAAGACTGCAGTGGTTGCAGCTCCTTCTAAGGGTGCCCTAAGTGCTCCTGGGGCTGGGGAATGAGGATCCATACCACTTTCATCTTGGGCACCCCTCGCTTGCTCTCATCTGTGGAACTTGGGATCCTGCTGAGCTGAGTGGGAAGCATTTTCTCTGGCACAGTTCCCACCACACTGTATATAGGCTGAGCTACTTCAGGAGCTGGTCCAGAAATGTTGCCCTTCCTCCAACTCTTGGGATAGCCCACAATGCCTCCTGTGTGGAGCTTCACCATGAACTGGCTCCAGAGCCTGTTTACAGTATCCTTCAGGATTTCTTGCCTGGCAGTAGGACATCCTTGGCCATGCTCCCACTCAAGAAAACTCAGGGCAGAAGCACTGAAATGTATGCTATTTAAATGCATCAGGTTGCTGCTTATTTAACACCTGACACTCTGCTACTTAACATGGATTATTTTTGTATTAGGCTATTGAATAGGGGCAATACTTGAATTACAAGATAGGTGCAGAAGGACATCTATTTTAAATTTCTGCAGACTGCAATTTTACATATATTGTACACAGCTCCCAGTTGCAGTGTGAGCATTATAGCTGTTTTTACGCATGAATTGTATAAAACAAGGGAGATGTTCTTTTCTCTACTATATTTTAGATAGCGAATGTTGGAGTATTTAAGAGGCATTTCTGAGCATATTTATCAGTAGAACTAAACAAACTGAGATTCCACATTTTCTGCAGTGACATTATTACTCAACCAAATCCACGCAATCTTATGGTTAAAGTTTATGGCAGCAAATATAGTATAATAATTAAATAGATTTTGCTAGCACAGTTCTCTGCATCTTTCTTAAATCTCCATTTTGTTCCCCTAAGATAGAATTGCATACCATAACTTTGGATAAAGGAGATATTGCAGTGCTGAAAAATGATTCACTCTCAAATATATTTAGCTGCAACACAAAAATAAGAGTCATAATGGCACTGAATGTAAACACTATTAGACATATTTTTTCTTATGTTCAATCATGTTAAGGCATAAGGTTAGAAAGCAGGCGACCATGAGGAAGTTACAAACACAATAATGAAATAATTTTCCTGTATTATTTAAGTTTAAAATGCCAAGTGCCCGTCTATATAGAAATTAGGTGTTTTGTTTTGCTTTTTATGTAAGCTCCACTGAAAGAAACACAATGGGCATAAAGCTTCAAGCTACCTAATTCTGAAATAGTGTCAAATTACTAGTCTGTTCCAGGAGTGACTCACAACTGATTGATACACTAGTCTTAGATACCTGACAAACAGGAAAACAAGTTATTACTGAAGTCAACAGGATGTCATTAGCTTGGTTTGGTTGGCCTGCAAGAATTAATCACCGGAAGTGAAACTTTGAACATTTTTGTGGGTTGGAGTCAGACCTATTCACAATCAACTCCTGTAAGACTTAAAAGACCCCTAGTATTTTCAGTGGATTAGTTCTAAGCATGTATAACCATACATCTGAATCCAACTCTGTATGTGGTGCATCTGCATGAAACATATTTGTGCAAACTTCTGTAACTTCTGTTTTATTTAAGATGATCAAATCTTAATACAGGTAGTTCTTGACTTACGACCAATTGCTCAACTACTGTTAAGTTACAATGACCTTGAAAACAGTTAGTAGTAATCCATCCTTGAAGTTATAACTGCCGCACCACTTAGTCACATGATCGGTAGCATTTACAACCAGTTGCAGCATCCTGAAGTCACATGAACAAGCTTTGTGATAGTTTTTGCTGTTTCGGGCAAAAAATGGCCATTGGATAAATTGGATTTGGACTTATGACCAAATCATTCACTTGACAACTGCACCACTTACTTAACGATCGCAGTGATTCATTTAACAATTATCTTAAAGACATAAAAATTGAATCTGGTCATTAGATCTATGATTGCAATGACTTATAACTAAAATTCTGTGCTCAATTGCGGTTGTAAGTTGAGGATTACCTGTATGACTGTAATATAAAAGGAAACAATTTTCTAATGTTTTAATAGAATGTTTGAATGATCAGAATCAATATATTGTCTGTACCAAAGTTGTTTATTAAGAACCTGCATGTTATAATCTGGTAGGATTTAAAATTATATTTAAAAACACATACAACCTTTTTAACAATAAAAATTATCATGATTCACTGAATTTGAAATAGAGTGTTGTCTTAAAGAAAATAATTTTAAAAGTTTCAAGTTTGCTGTTCACTTGTGATTTAGCAAATTAGCAATTTAGCAAATGAAGGCTGAATTTAGCTCTAAGTGCCAATTAGAAATATTACAATTTTAATAAAGTATCAACACATCTAGAAAAGGAATGATTTAAAAATCCAAAAATATTTCTGTCACTGGTGACAAATATATATTCACAATAAAACGGGAAAGTCTAGATTATCATTACTGAAATTTTATTGAGATGATTTAAAGGAAACCCTCATCATTTTTTAAAGAACATGATAGTTCAAAGGCCACAATTTTTCCGGTAACACTTACAAAAATGAAACAAGAACTTTTAAAATTATATCAGTGTACTCAGAATCACCACAATATGCTGCTACACGTATTTATATAGGGAAAATCTTGATGTTATGGAAAATGTTAAAACTACTTTTAACATTACCAAAACATAATGTCTACATATTTACAGTATATACATATTTACATATTTCTGTTAAATACTGAAGGAAGTGCAAAAAGAAAATATTTTTGTATATAAATGTTCTTGCTGTGCAAAGTCAATAAAGCTATAATGGTAAATATATAGCTACATACAATCTACATTTCGCGGGCCACCATCCATTGTCAAAGCACCAAACCTAAATAAAAAACAAATTCAGTTATTACCAATAGGTAACGCTATGCTAAATATTACATAACTTAGCTTTTAGACTATCTCAGAGATGTAATTGCAAGGTTATAAACAAAGTAATACCCAAAGTGATGCAAAGCTTTGAAAGAAATAATGTGCTTTCAAGATGGTAAAGGATGTGGACATTTGATGGATTAGCTGCTGTTTCTTGCTTTGAAGAATTCTAAACGTTCTGTTTACATGTGAACAACGTTGGGAAAAGTTGTTTGACAATTCCCACAAATCCCCATTCTGCCATGAACAAAATGCCCATGACTGTTAATACTTCAACAAACCTTGCCTATGAAGAACATCTGAAGGGGGAGGCAGTGTAGTCACTTTGTTGTTTGCTCTCACTGCTAAAATTTATTCAAGAAGGTTTTTAAAAAAAAAAAAAAAGTCCAGCTTGATTTTCCTTGGGTGATATTCTATATTTCTATCAATCCATCCAATTTTATTGCTATTCTGCCTTATCAATCTATTGGTTTACATTATAAATTCTGAGTTTTGTTGGCTTGTGCTTCTTTTGCTATTCATCCTCCCTTTATGTTTTTCCTACTTCTCAACAATTTTAGAAATAAATCATCCTGTTCTCATTCTACTATTTGTCTCTCTGTTTTGTTGTTAGGTTGAACTGGTTTGAAATAATACGCTTGTTATAAACACAGACTATTTCCTTAGGTTCTTTAGGTGTATTATATCTGTCATCTCAAATGCTTTTTTTAAATAAAAATTTGCGCATACAACTTGTGCAACAGTCATTCTAACACTGGCTAACAGGCTAACACTGTCATTGAATGGGCTGCCTAGAAAAGCATTTAGTCAGAGAATGGTACATTCTCTGAATTTTAGTAAAATCTTGTATTTAAAAAAAGTTGCTGTTGTTATTTAGAATCTGACCCATTCTGTGCTAATTTTGCACAATGTGTCTCTAAGCTTTTTGAAGGACATTCCAGAGGGTGATCTATTTTTTCCATATTTCTGCTATATTTGCCAAAAAAAATTCCATTATATAAATTCCATTTATATAAAAAATATATAAAGAACTACAGAGAACTTTCCCATTATAGCATATGCTTGAAACTTGGTTGAGTCAAGGTTTGTTTGACTCAAATCTTGCCATTTTTGAATCCTGAATTCAAATTGAACTGTGATTGATTTATATATCTCTAGTTTACAAAGCACTGATATGTACGAGATGTCTCACTACGGTAGATGGAAGCAGCTATTCTGGCTCAAAGGTTAAAGAGTGCAAAGTTTGATTAATACTTGAATGAGAGACAAAGAATCCCAGGGCTATAGTAAAGTAAAAAGATACCCTAGAAGGTGGCAGTGTCAAGACAGTGACAAACCAGTGTCAAGAAAACTACCTGGACAGAGAGGGTGGGGCTAACATTGTGGCGTTACGATGCATCCCAGAGCTCTGTGGGATCGTGCCGAAATTCAAACTGCAAGGAGGTTCTGATGGACCTAAATCACCTCAGAGGAGTGATGAAGTAAGAGAGTACACCCTGCTGACCTCAGGAAGCGCACAAACTTCCTAATCGATCCAGAGAAGGCTCTCAATCCAGCAGGAACAAAAAGATGGCCATTGCGTGCCTCATCAAAGCCGGGACAGCTGACTGATGAAGAAAGCACGAAAGATCAAGGAACAGTGTGAACAATCTGGGCGAGAGATTTCTAACTTCCAACTGCTATTGAGGCACAAGCCCCCTGGAAACTAGCCTGGGAGGGAGTGAGACCCAAAAAGAGGAGGTGGATTTATTCTTCTTCCACCTCCCAAGAAAAGCAGCGAGCAAGCCGGAGAGCCATTTTTGAAACCGGAAAGAAGAAAAGAGAATTTTTTAAGAGAGTGAAAGAGCCTTAAAATTAGGAAGCTGGACTGAGGATCTCAAATATATGGATCAATTTGGAAAGCTTTTGGGAATTATAAAATTTGGACTTAAAGAACTTTCTTTCTTTTGAAAAGCCTGGATTGGACAATACAATATAAAATAAAAGGGAGAGAAGCAGAGCAACAGTGACACCTGCTGGCAGAGGTTGAATGGTGCAATGGAGAAAATAAAAGAAAATCTAACCTTGAGACACAAAGGAGGAAGATAAGGATTGGCTGCTAAATTAAAAAATATCTACAGGTGAAACTCGAAAAATTAGAGTATCATGCAAAAGTTCATTTATTTCAGTAATGCAACTTAAAAGATGAAACTAATATATGAGATAGACTCATTATATGCAAAGCGAGATAGTTCAAGCCTTTATTTGGCATAATTTTGATGATTATGGCTTAAAGCTCATGAAAACCCCAAATTCACAATCTCAGAAAATTAGAATATGTCATGAAATCAATAAAACAAAGATTGTACATAGAACAATATCGGACCTCTGAAACATATAAACATGCATATGTACTCAGTATTTGGTTTGGGCCCCTTTTGCATCAATTTCTGCCTCAATGCGGTGTGGCATGGATGCTATCAGCCTGTGGCACTACTGAGGTATTATGGAAGACCAGGATGCTTCAATAGCAATCTTCAGCTCTTCTGCATTGTTGGGTCTAATGTCTCTCATCTTTCTCTTGGCAATGCCCCATAGATTCTCTATTGGGTTCAGGTCAGGCGAGTTTGCTGGCCAATCAAGCACAGTAATCCCATGGTCATTGAACCAGGTTTTGATACTTTTAGCAGTGTGAGTAGGTGCCAAGTCCTGCTGGAAAATGAAGTCAGCATCCCCATAAAGCTCATCTGCAGAAGGAAGCATGAAGTGCTCCAAAATCTCCTCGTAGATGGCTGTGTTGACCCTGGACTTAATGAAGCACAGTGGACCAACACCAGCAGATGACATGGCTCCCCAAATCAACACAGACTGTG